>VDFB02189039.1:0-15189 GCA_007258455.2 Sequoia sempervirens | reverse complement strand
CCCCACCGCCACCCCTGAATAAGACCCAGATCAACATTCCTTCTTATCAAACGCCCCAAACCTTCCACAAGAAGAATAAACAAATACGGAGAAAGGGGATCTCCCTGCCGCAAACCACGAGAAGCTCCAAACAGCTCAGAATGCTCACCATTAGTTAACACAGAGAAGGAAACCAAGGTAACACAACTCATAACCCATTGAATCCAATCATTTCCAAAACCAAAAGCTCCAAGCATCCACTGGAGGAAAGACCACCGAACACGATCATAAGCCTTAGCCATATCTAACTTGATGAACATTGCCTTGTCTTTGGAACTGGCCATCGAGTGAATGGTTTCCGAAGCTATAACAACCCCATCCAAAATTTTCCTACCTTCCACAAAGCCACTCTGTTCCTCCAAGATCAACATTCTCAACCACTTTTTTAATCTCTCAGCAATCAACTTGGTAATAATTTTGTAGATCACATTGCACAAGGAAATAGGCCTAAATTGACTTAACCTATCCGCCCCATCACATTTAGGTATGAGAGCAAGAAAGGTAGCATTCAAAGCCCGTATCATTTGCTTGTTCTTCTGAGATTCCTGAACAACAGCCAATAAATCCAACTTAATAATATCCCAGAATTCTTGAAAGAATTCAATCGGGAAACCATCAGGTCTAGGATCCTTCCCTTTCTTCATCTGAAACACAGTCTCCTCCAATTCTTCCAAAGAAATGTCCCCCATGAGATGCTCATTCATTTCCCTTGTGACTAAAGAAGGAATACAGGAAAAAACTTGTACCTCCTCAATAGAACCACCATGTCCATCCTCCCTAAATAAAGATTCAAAATACTGAATAGCTTCATTCGAGATTTCCTGAGAAGAGGAGAGCTGCTCCCCTCTTTCATTAACCAAAACCGAAATAGAATTACCCTGCCTCCTGGATTTCACTGAGTTAAAGAAGAAAGAAGTATTTTTATCTCCTTCCTGAAGCCACTCAATTCTGGCATTCTGTTTCCAAAAGACTTCCTCTCTCAACTCACACTCCTCCAGCATCTTTAGAGCCCTAGCCTAATCCTGGAGCAAGTCAACTGTCACTCCCTCTTCCCTGATCACCCTAGTGATACCATCCAATTCAGCCTGAGCACGAGCCTTATCATGGAAAATGTTTCCAAAGCACTGTCTATTCCAACGTTTGAGCTGATATTTGGTAAATTGAAGCAATTTAGCAAAAGTATACATCGTCGTACCAAATGTCAGCCTACCAAGCTTCCACCAATCAGCCACATGGACATGTAAAGATGGGTCCCGCAGCCACATGAGTTGAAACTTGAAGGAAGGAGAGCAAGGCACACGAGTAGAAGAAATGGCAAGCTTGATAGGCCAATGATCCGAGCCCCTCCAATCCAAGATTTCAGAACTAGACGACCACATGCCACTAATCCAATTGCAGGAAACCAGGAAGTGATCCAGCCTTTCTGTAATGCAATTATCCCCCGTCCTCTGATTATTCCAAGTAAACCGACCATTACTAGGCTTGATGTCAACCAAATTCAAAGCAGAGATGTTGTCTTGAAGAAGTAGTGCCGAGGGATCCAACCTTGCTTTACCTCCCTGCTTCTCAGTCAACTCAGCAATGGCATTGAAGTCGCCAGCCATAATCTACGGATGAAGAGGAACCATGCTACGCACATACCAAATATGAGACCATAGCAACTGCTTGCCAAGAAGATCCACAAGAGCATAAATATTAGAGAAAAGAACAGACTCTTCTGTTTCAAACCAAGAGGCCACCATAGAAATGGAAGACTTAAAGGATATCCACCAGAGAGGGTGGACCTTCTGAGGGTTCCACAAACAGGCCACACCCCCAGCCGAACCAGTGGCACCAATGCACTAGAACTCACCACTCACCCATAACTTGGGCATCATACCTATCATACCCTCAATCGATAACTTAGTCTCCTGCAGGAAAAGAACATTAGGAGCATTACTTCTAATCAAATCACAAACAACTTTTTGTCAAGGGCCACTCTTCAAGCCCCTCACATTCCATGATAAAATAATCATTTCAGGGGATTCAAGAAATGAGAATCCAGAGTCTTGACCGACCCTAACTCCACCAAATTTTCCCCTGTTAACTTAATCTTTTCCAAATCCTTCTTACGACCAAGCTTGGAAGATTTCTCTCCCACCCCTTTTTTGAGTCCTTTTGATGAAGACCCAAAGGAGAGGGAGACTTGACACTCCTCCCAATATCAATACCAGCATTTGAAACTAGAGGAGACCCATCCCCACCATCCTTCGTCAACTCAGCTACAGGAACTGACTCCACTAGAACACCCATGTGAAGATCCGTGACCATCTAAGAAACTCCAACATCCTATGTATCCTGAGTAGCCTCAAAGAGGAAACCTAGCTGGCCTGTATTCAGAGATCCCTGATAAAGGTTAACCAAATCCGGATTCACTTCCTGCTGGCTAAGATCATCTAACACCTCCAATCTGTTAAAAGTGTCCTCATCTTGTCTCTCCTTCAAGGTCCTCTTCTGACCCCTATTCCTGTTGCGATCCCTGACAGGGACATAACCATCTACATTAGCCACATCTCCAGGGATAAGATCCTTCCCCCTATCAGCCATAGGCGGGTTGCGTGGAGGCTGAGAAGATGGGGGCTCCATAGGCCTAGTCTTTGGACAACATCACAACAAGTGACCATATTCATGACAAAGACGACATCGGAAAGGGAGAGTCTCATAATCCAAATGTTGCACCCAAGAGTAAGAACCCGCACACATATCCACATAATCTGGCAAGGGTTTGCTCAAATCAATTTCAACACAGATATGGGCATAAGTCATTACCTTTCTATCTAAAGTTTGTTGCGAGGAGCCAACTAGTTTTCCAAGCAAAGATGCTATCAACTGCAGAACATCATCACGACAACATTCCACAGGAAGTCGAGGAAGCCAAACCCAAACCGAAACACGATTCGACAGCTCCTCCGAAGGATTGAAACCCGCATGCCAGGGCTTGATAAACAACCCCACTTGGTTATAAAAATAGGGACCACCCTCAAAGACCCTATTTCGATCAACCATGCAATCAAAAGTGACCATGAAGTAATTGTTAGCCAACCACATAATGTCCATTTCACCCTCTGGCGACCAAGTCCGTCGGGCCCAAGACACCAAAAATTGAGGAGAAACCCTCATCCCCAAAAAATTGCAATATAAGGAATGCCTGGAATAATATTCAATATCTTCAGCTATCATCTCAGGCGGAATGACCAGCTTGGGTCTCTCTTTGCACCACTCAAGACATCCATTAATTTTGGTGATACGAGATCCCCTCGACATACAAACACTGCCATCAACCGAATCCTAAAAGAAAAGGCTATTGTCAATAACTTTTTTTTCATGCAACGACGACTTTGAGCCAATCGTGGAACGAAAGTCCATGCCTGAAGGGCCCAGCGAAGTCTCCCCTAGAGACATTGAGGCAGCAGAGCCAGAGACGACCATGCAAGGCCGAACACCAACCCTTCCACCAAACACACCACCTCTCACCACACACACCCCACACCACACTACCACTGTAATCGAGGTAACAAATTTACCCCTCTCCCACCAAGAGACACCCCCTCAAATGTTGATCCCCAAAGTGCAGTTTCAAAACTAGCATGCACTGCATGCACCATCGCTGAAGTCCCACGAGCTAACACACTCCTTACAAAGATCAAGGTACAAGGAATCCTGTACAAAGGTCATGGACTCACCTGCATCCGGCCACAAACACCCTCAGACACTTCCACACCGTAAAAAGGAAATAAAAGGCCAACAAAGCTCCACCCTAGCCACACAGAAACGTGATCACCACAGCCTTGTGCCCGTGATGCCCTAGCTCTTCGGGTCCCCGAGTTGCAAACACGCCGCCATTCGACATCATCATCTTCTATCATTTTATTATTTCGATATTTCATTGTTATAGATGGTTATATTTGATTAATCTTATTCATTCTGTTGAGTAGTGCATTTTTTATGGGATCATTTAGTAAGTTTGTTCTTACACGTGCATTTATGCAATAGATTCATAGACTCGAAATGCTGGGGCATTAGGTTTCTAGCTCCAAGGTTGAGAAGAGACAATCAAATTAAATTTAGCCAATGCAATTGACAGGTTTCACAAAGATTCACATGGTAACAATGGAGAGAAAGTGAATAGGATAGATTATAACGATTCTATTAGTATGTGAAGACTTTTCCTGCAATTTCATCAAGAGAAATTGTAAATCTTTTCCTTTAATGATTATGCATCATAGAACAACTTAGAAATTTGCAGGGCTTAGCTGTAAATAATTAGTTTGTCCACGGACAAATAACAATGCTGAAGAACACATTGGAGACATTTGGTGGCAAGGAGACCAAACTTGTAAAGTGAAATATGCCTTCAGATCTGTTTGCACCAAATGCTGCTCTTATGGTTTAAGACTATCTTTTTGTTACCAAGGCATTCTCAAATGAAAAATAAAATGTACTATAAGATGGTGGCATGCAAAGTATTAACAATGCCTTGCAAATGATTGAATATTGAAACTAGTGTTACATGGTTTAATACATAAAGACTCAGTTGTTAACTGCAAGATTTTTAAAGAGTGAAAGTTTTTCTCTATATAATGAATGCAAAGACATATTAATAGCATCAAGATGTTACTGTAATAATCTATTAAAATTACAAATTGACACTTTTTGAGTTTGTACTGTCCCCTTTTCAATCCACAAATACTGATTTTTTTTGCAGTTAGACAGGACAGAGTTTTGATCAAGTGCTTATCAGCAGTTAGAAGGGGTATGTCTTTCAGTTAGAGGGCGCCAACTGAGTATTCCTGTTGAAGCGGTTCAGTTGGCCTGTTAAGTAGTTGTAATTTTAAATAAGGGTTGCTGTATTTGTATTAATCCCATAGCCGTATGCACCTGTAGCCTTCATCAGCAAATGAGGTAGTGTTTGGTCAGTAACTGCCATAAATTGTTGAGAGTTGTTTGTCAGTTGGATACAATCAAATGTGGAATTGACTTCCATTGACTTAGGATTGTATATGTTGGAGAGTATGGTAAGTGCTGGAAATGAAGTACAGGGCATTGTGGAAATTACAAACCAAAAACTTCATTCTGAATATGGTGTAGCTACAGCTGTTTGGCATCTTAGATGAAAAACCACAGGTGCTTCTATGGCAAGTTCTTGAGGATGAAAGCCCCCAGTAACTAACAATATTGTAAGGTGACAGAATGGTAGAGTAGGGCGTTGATATCTATAGGCATTCAGCTGGAATGTTCGCAGAGTTTGGAAGCTTTAAGGAGTCAAACAAGCATACTGGGCATGCCCAGTAAGTAGGCTAAGATTTGAAGTAATTTCTATTGAATGTGTGTATTTACATTAAAAAATTCACAATATATTTCAATTGTTTGAATCTTTTCTAGGAATATTTTGTGTGTGTTTTAGACTAGGTTATTATAGTGGTATTAGAGCTGTGATCTTGCCACCCTTTGAAAAACACAAATATATATATATATTTGTTTCCTTACACTGCATGCTTTGAATGAAAGTACATAAGTTGTTACTTCCCATCCTTTTAAGGATTTCATCACCTTGAAGAATTCATGTTCTTTGTCCTTGTGCAATTTCCACTTTCTCTATTCCCTATGCTAATTTCTTTATCAATTTATGATGTTCTTACATGTGGTAGAGATGTCTGGTTGTTTTAGTTTTTCCCTATTTGTGTTTTAATAGGGAAAAACTAAAACAACAAAACACAAATAGGGAAAAACTAAAACAATCAGACATCTCTACTGCATGTCAGAATATCATAAAGTGATAGGGAAATGTCGTATTATTATAGGGAATAGAGGAAGTAGAAATTGCACATGAGGACAAAGAACATGATTTTTTCAAGGGGATGAAATTCTTAAAGGATGGGTAGTAACAACTTATTGTAGTCTTCATTCATAGTATGCAGGGTAAGGAAAATAAGGAAACAAATCATGCTACTATACCTTTGGGAAATGGCGCGCAAGGAGAGCCTTCATCTTCAACAACGAACCGAAACACCCCAATGAAATCAATAAGGGGGGACTACCTATAGTCATGTTCATGCAGGAAAAATCCTTGTTGTAGGACGAAGATATGGAAAATTAGTAGGAGGATTTGGATGCTTTTCATGTGGAATGTGGGGCACATGGTGCAAAATTTTAGGTAGATATTTCCTTCAAGAATTTTTGTATGCCAAAGTAAAAAATTGGAACCAAGAATGAAAGTAAACCCACCTTGAACAAGCCTCATAAATATTTGCGAAGTAGGTTCAAAAAATTGATTGTCACATCATTAGATGGATCTAGCAAAGTCTTAACACAAGCTTGGATCCAAAAGTTGAACACTTAATCAGTCACCTAGAGGGGGTTGCACATGAGTGATAGTATTACGGTTTAGTCACTCAAGGGCATGGCCTCATCACCACTTGTGAGAAGTTTCGTAATAGGTTGATTGATAGATTTGAGTGATAGGGCCCAAAGGATCATTTTAAAGAGTTGGCTCAGTTACAACATCAAGGCTCATTGGGTGCATAGGTAGCTTATTTCTAGAGGATATCGGTGATGGTGCTTGATTTGTTAGAGAGATGTTTGATATTCCTTTTTGTGTCAAAAGAGCCTTGACATTGAAAACCACTACACCTAGTAGATCCTTCCAAGGGTCTATCTCAAAGGGTATGAGTTCTAGATTACCAACTCAATAGCAATAGGGAACTTCATAAAACCTTTTCTACAAAAATGGGGGTTACTCCTTTGCAACCCATTGGTCATTAGGGGATCACATCCACTTTTAGGAACTAGTAGCTTGGAGACAAAATCCACAATGAGTTGTAGAGGAAACTATTATATTTTAATTGTAAAGAATCATGGGACTTGACACAAATATTTGGGACAGGGGTAGGTCCATTTGATTGAGGTGTACTTTGATGACAAGGGAGAGCTCAAGTTAAGTATGGAGGCATTATGTGGAAGAGGATAAGGTTTCACCATAGGTATAGTAATTGAAGATCTACAGACACATGAAAGGGAGTTTGACTAGTTACTATTACATCTTTGCCAGAAGCACAAGGTATCACTCCTTCCAAGCTCAAAGGAGGATTGGAGAACAACACATAGTGGTGCTCATTGATTGGGTAGGGATCCATATCTTCATTAATCAATGGGTGGTAGCATGTGTCAAATTGAAAGTTGAAGAGTTTTGT
Source organism: Sequoia sempervirens (assembly GCA_007258455.2). Lineage (NCBI taxonomy): Eukaryota > Viridiplantae > Streptophyta > Pinopsida > Cupressales > Cupressaceae > Sequoia > Sequoia sempervirens. The sequence continues at coordinate 7,921 of VDFB02189039.1, read as the reverse complement.
AATGTTCCACCCCTTTGCTTGTTTGGTTTCACTGAGTTTTGGAGGTCTGATTTTTTGGTTTTATGTTTGTTTTTCTTTTGTTTTTGAGTTTTTTGCAATGATGCCAAAAAAGAACCACAATTGCATGCATATACATACATACATACATATATAGATAGATAGATAGATAGATAGATATAAAATTTCAAGGTACAAACAACTGAAATATATTTCTGATTTTCAATTCATAACTAGGAACCAAATATGCTTTCAATTCAAGACTAAACAAGCTTAAATCAGATCTGTCTAAGGTGGTAATAATTTATATATTACATACCAAACATATACTAGATATACACAGCTGAATGAATAGTACTTTCTACAGTAGAAACCCTCATAAATCTGCACACACTTGCTGCAAAGATGATTTCTCCAGCTTAAATTTGATGGGAAAAGACTCTACTGGTAAGGGTGCCCCTTTTGATAAAAATGCAGCCCACTAAGAGGGGCGTTTTAAGTCTTCTTGCTCAAACCCTCATGAAGAAGGGACAGCTGGGCTGTAGATGAAGATACTCAATCCAAAAACACCAAAACTTGTTGCAGCCTTCTTTGCAATTAGAATGAAGTTTGAAACTGCTCCCAAGCTCTGAAAATCTGCTCAAAAACCACATGCAATCAGCTCCTTCTATCTCCAAAATGTAGCCAAATCTGAACAACAACTTTAAGATGGTGTTTCACACCCTCAAGCAGTGCCACCACGAAAAACCAAGCCCCTCCAGGCTCACACAAAGTGCAGAAATCAGGAAACCCTTGTCTCCCTCTTCCTCCAAGCCAAGCTCAACATGCCAAATGAAAGAAAAATAAGTCTCCAAGATGGGTTGAACTTTTTCTCAAGAGAATATATCTTTTTCCATTGAAATCACTATTCATTAAAGTGAACACTATTCACTTTAAGTTATAACATTTTCACTTTATAAATGAATAGTGCCAAATAAAAATAAAGTGAACCCTTATTTAAAAGACACATGGTCCCTAGGCCAAAAAGGGTGAAATAAAAGATAGTAACATAATTTAATCAAATGCATCATGCCAAATGCCTAACTTCACCTTGCCATTGAACTCCAGGGATCAACACTGCAATTTGACAACCAAGTGAGCATCTCAAGGGATCCTCTATCCAGAACCATTAGCCTACGAGGGTCAACATGATAGGGCTAATCCTAAACAAATGATTCTAACTTCAACTCTTCAAATTCACTTCGCTAATTTGAAATATTTATTTTGAAATTCGTTAAAATTCATCTTTCTTCGTGACGAAAAACCCACCATTTTTCTTGCATTACCGAAATGGACCCGACTCTCCTCGGCCCTACTGCCTCCTCTTGTAACGAACACACTTGTACGATAAAATTAAAACTTTACAATTCATACATAAAAGTAAGAACAATACCATTTTGAACAAACAATTTCTTTTCAAAACATAAATGAGAAACATTTATTGCATCTATAAACTATTTCATTTCAAATGAAATTACAAAGCATGATGAGAAACATACATACATACATAGCCCGTAGGCTTTTGACACCAATAGAAATAAGAAGGTCCAGGAATCCGTCCTGTCAAGCTTTGGAGCATCCGTCGGGTGTTCATGGAGGAGAAACATCACTCGAGCGTTTTTCCGCCAACCACGGACTTATAATGCGGTCCCCCGCACGATCATTTTTCAATGAACGGCCCTCCCTTCGAAGAAGAGATTGGTTGGGTAACCTTTAATGGCTACCAACTGGACATAGTGCTGTGATTCTACAAAACTAGTTTTCGTGCTAACGGCAAATCACAAACTAGGTCGTATTTCGGAATCACGGTGAACTGACAGTGTAGTACAACAACTAAATGGTTCCTTACACTACTTTGGCCAAAGTGTTTACGTTCAACGAAGAACATAGGTCATATGTCACATTCACTAGCCAGGTTCAACTTGACTTAAGGCTATCTTAGTTCTACGCGTAGGTTGGTCTATCGGGGTAGTCCGTACCCTAGACTTCCTACAACATTTTACTACGAGTATAATGAATCTATTTAACAAGTTACTACAACTGACGCCCTAATTCAGGATATACACATCCTAGGGATACAATAACTTGATTAAGTTGTTTGTATTAAGTTGTAGAGTATATTTTGCAAATATTCCTGACTCAACCCTAGTAACTAATATTTATTCACAGACATATGCTCATTATATAGAGCCATTAAAACTCAATGCAGTTTGTTTTCCATTAACCAATGTAAAGTGTACATCATTGACAACAAAAGCCAAACAACAACCATGACCAGACTAAATTCATGATAATGGTTAAGAAACTATTATTCTTTTAGTTCAATCTTGAGATAATCATATTCATTTCTTTCTAGCTATGACTAAATTTCAGAGAATTATCAGATTAACATAAAAAGTAAGAGTTTAGCATGCCTGCTTTAGCTTTCCACAAGTTGGGAAGATAACTCCTTCACTGGCCTCTATTCAGACCACTTTCAGCTTGAATTCTTGAAACCAAAAGCTCAACACAGTAACAGTGTAATTCCCAGTTACTCCTCTTTTATTCAAAGCTTACTTTAAACCAGCAATTTCAACTTCTGCTCTTATGATCAGAAAACACCCTTCCTTAACAAAATACTTCACAAATTCTCTACTATGGCGAATTCTCTCTTTTGCTATGAAATGCTCAAGAACTTGATTGTAAATTCGTGTGCCTAAGAATGCCAAAACGCAGGTATATTTATAGGTTCATTTTAAAACTGATTTCCACCTTCTATGGCGCCAGGACTGCCAGCAGGTTGAAGAATATTTCAAACTAAAAACGTGTATCAAATTGGTGAGGGTTTCGACCTCCATGTTTGACAGCAAGAAGTTCATTTTAATTCGAATTTGTTTCAGGCTGTTAAAACTGTGACAACTTTCAACTGGCGCGTTTTTACAGTTAGGTTAAATGCCAAGTTTCATTTCTGACTTCTTCCTTGCTCAAATGGCGTACAGATTTCCTCTTATTCACCAAGCAAGAGATGAATCGGCCATTTTTAGACGTCTGGCCCTAGTCGCGCGGGTTACCTGCGCGTTTTTCATTTTCCCTTCTGCATTTTCGCGTTTTTCTTCTTTATTTCGCTTTGGTAAAACTTTAATATTTTAATAGATTTTTCAAAGTAAATATGGTGCATATATGCAGGCTCATATTTGAAGATTAACACTTCAAAGAATACATTTTAGAAAAATTCGCGTTTTCTTATCAATTCGTGATTTTTATGAAATCCGCGATTTTTAATTTCTTCCCAGATTTGCATTCGTGCTTTACAATGTTTTACTTTTATTTAAATATATTTGTTTATTATATTAAAATACTTACATAATATAGTTTATGCATAATTATTTAAATTATCAATTTAAATAATATTGTATACATTTTAAACTATATTATATTAATATTTTAATATAATATTAAATATATTGAAATACTTAACATTATATTAATACATATATATTCATTTACATTATACCTTAAACATGTAAATTAATATATATGTATTCGTATAATTTCAGAGACAAGATATCATTATAATATCAAATTCATTTATCTTGTTAGCCGTGGGTATGTATACTTGTATATATATCTGTATATATACTACATGTATAAGTATCCTTAAATACATTTATATCGACACATACGTATGGCATATCCATCTGCTTAATACGTTTGTATTGACATGAATGTACTTATGGGTACTTGTACATATCGTATTCGTATGTACAAATACACATATCCACCTCTAACCAGAACTTATCAGTTATAAGGTTATATTGGCAAGCATCACTTGTTTACACATTCAGAAGAAGACACGACTCCTAATGATACCAGACAAGCCTACAGATGACTTACCTTTAACCAAAAACAATGACTTAGCTTACTCAGTTCTAAGGCTTGTGTGTGTATGTCCAGTTGGTATCCATTACTGTTTACCCGACCAAGTTCTTCCCCGAGTGATATCTCTCCTCTGTCTCGAGGTACGAACCTGTCTCCTGCAAATCATGAGATGACAACGGAAATCAATTGCTCAAAACCAAGGTAATATACATTAAGCATTGTAATAGGTTAGAACAACATTATTCCATAACTCAATATGCTAATTTCATTCAAGAATTACAATAACAGAAGCATCAGATAAAGAGACAATCATTTAGGATACATCCAATTGATCACAAGAACATTTCACTTTATTCAACAGAAAGATTCAACATTTACAATGTACATCCTATGAATAGTAGCTATACAATCGGGGTGTAACACCTCTCGGCAATCTCCGTCGAATTTTTCTCTCGTCACTCTATCTCCGAAGCAACATTTCGTGGATTTCTCCTATGTAGTGTGTTCACGCTTCACACGATGTCCTCCGGCCGGGCTGCAATAGGATAGGAACCAAACCCATTTCAATGCATAATATCACATTGTCATTATGGATGTATGGGTCCGATCAATCTCATTGTTCTCGCGGACTGTTCACTGAACGAAAGTAACTTACAAAATGTTGGATGTAATTCTTAGTATATATATTACATCCATTATTATTAATTATCAACTATTAATATATTCAGTTGAATATATTTAGTACTTATAGTATTAAAATTAATTTTTTTGAGTGTATTTATATTTTAATTTCTTTAATTTATTTATATTTTATGTTTAAAATCATGTCTATTTGTTATTTAATTTTGTTTTTTTGGTTCATAATGTTCAAATTTAATATTTTAAATTAAATAAATTAAACTTTTATTATAATATATTTATTATTTAATATATAATTAAATTTATTTATTATTTATATATTAATATTATTTAAAATGAAATTGTATTTTTAAACATATTTATTATTTATTTTGCTTTCTCTTTATCTTTATTAATGTATTTAAACATATTAGTATATTAATATTATATTATATTTATTTTTAGTTTATTACTTATATTTTAAAAAAACCAAAATTATATAAGGCGAATTTAATCTGAATTTTTTAGTTTTCAAATTTTTTCCTTGTCGAACTTCATCCGAATTTCACAGCAGCCGGTTCGGTTCAATTCTAATTCAAACCTCGGGTGACTTAGGGCTAATCCACTGATTACAAAGGTCTAGCTAGAAGGGGACATTACAAGTTTGTAGGGTTTTAAGTGGCAATAGTAGATGGTTATTCATTGGCTTGCAAGCAAGTTTCCTGCTAGTTACAAATAGTATTAGATGGGCATGCTATCACCCATGACTTTTATGTCATAGTATTAGATGGGCATACTATCATGCATGAATTTTATGTCATTTTACTCGGGGGATCTTACATGGTCTTGGGCATGTGATGGTTGCATTTGGTTGGACAATTCAAACATAACTATCAAATGATGACACTCGGTTTTGTGGAATAAGGATGAAAGAAGACTATCAAGGTTGTTAGGAATGCACCAATATAGCAGGTTTTAGTTCATTGAATGGAGAAAGTTTTGAGATGGAACTAGGTGAGTTTGATGGTAATTGGTTTCACCATGAAAAGGCTACCTTTATTTCCCATGGACTCAAAGGAGGATGAATATGCACTAGATATCTGAGTTATGTTAGATAAATATTCTTCTATGTTTGGGAACATTCCTCCAAGACTTCCACCTGATAGGGGTTTCTAGCATACTATTGAGTTGGATCTAGGGGTGAGACTTGTTATTGTGACTCATTGGCACCCTTGTGCTTACAAGGATGAGATAGAGAGGACTATGGAGGAGCTGCTGAATTTGTGATGCATTAGACTCAGTATGAGTCCATTTACATCTTCAATGGTTTTGGTAATGAAGAAAGATTGGAATGTTGAGGATGTGTAGATTACAGGATTTTGAAAAAGAAAACCATCAAGAATGGGCATCCAATGTCTTGTATTGATGAGTTGCTTGATGAGTTACATGGGGCAGCATACTTCACTAAAATTGACTTGCGGTTTAGGTACCACCAATTAAGGGTTAAACTCAAGGACACATTAAGATTGCTATTTAGTGTCATTGTGGGCACTTAAAGTTTTGATGATCTCTTTGGGGTTCACCAATTCGCTAGCCACTTTGCAATTAGCAATGAATGAAATTTTTTAGATCATATTTGAGGAAATTTGTATTTGTAATCTTTGATGACATATTGATTTACAAGTGGACATGGGAGGAACACATAAAACACCTAGATATAGTGTTGGCTATTTTGTAGCAATAGACCTACTTTGCAAAAAAAGTAAATGTGGGTTTGGGATGCAAAAAATCTTCTAACTAGGACACATAATCAGCTCGCTGATGTAGAGATTGGTCTATCCAACATGCAACTCATCCAAGAATGACCTACTTCGAGGACATTGACAAAATTATGAGAATTCTTGGGCCTTTGTAGCTACTATAGGAGATTCATTAGAGGATTCTCATAGCTAGCATTGCCCTTGATGGGGTTGACCGAGAAAGGTGCCTTTCATTGGTTTGTAGTGGCATAAGGGGTATTTGACCAATTAAAGAAGGTAATGCACACTACTTCCATTCTTGCAATATTTGATTTTTTGTTATCTTTTAGGGTGGAGTGTGATGCTTCAAGAGAAGGTCTAGGGGTTGTTCTTATGCAAATAGGACAAACCATATCATTTGAGAGTAAAAAATGGATCGAAATAGAGCGTAATTTGTCTATATGATGAGGAAATGTTGATGGTCATGCATGCATCCGCTAAATTTAGACAATATCTAACAAAAATATTTTTCACAAGCTCTTATACTCATGATGATCATGATTATTGCATACATATTGTAAGTCAAGACTAAGAATGCCCTTGAGTGATGTATTAAGTCGAATGTGCTTTGGACATGAAATTATCATGGTGGAAACTTAGCTGGTTGAAGTGTTAGCTGCCCACATTTGGTTTTTTATCCCCTTGTTTGGCTAAATCTCTTTGGTAGTCCATTTACTTTTTATATAATTATAATCCAATAAGTATATCACATTGCCTTCCTGAAGTAGCAGACTGATCCTGTAATTTTTGTACTTCATATCCTCCATTTAATATGACTGTAATTTTGTCGAATGCTTGTAGAAATTAAGAAAACACTGAATTTTTAATAGTATGCTACTTAATTAATCAAGTGGCAGTCAAGAGGATGGAAGTGTTGTGTAGAATCATATTAAATGCAGAATAAAATATCAGTAATTTAAACTCACAGATTGGATTTTGTTTAGGAAAACCTAGTGGTGGGAAAATTCAGTTGGTAGTGGCAATTTCCGCATTTAATTCTGTTTTATGTAGTAGTTCCTTCCTCTTGACTGTCAATTAATTAATTAAGTAGCACAATATTAAAAATTCATGATTTCTTAATTCCTACTATATTCAATGAAATTGTGGATCGTTTTGGTAGTGGTAATTGCTTGTCTACTGAATCAATTACATTCAAGGCAACAAGAACAGTGAGTGGATACAACAATTTGTTGTTCCAATTGCTTTTGCCAAGTTGTCAATTCTCCACACAGTTGAGTTATCCTTTGAATTCAATTATATACAATACTCTAATGAGCCTCTGATGATTTGTGATGGACTCCCCATGTCCTTTTGAAGATGTTGGAAGGCCCTAGCCATGCACTGAAGTCTGAAAGGTCTTCCCACCCATAATCATAGTTGAAAAACTTGCATTCAGCAATAAAACAGCTTCACCCAAAACAACTTAAAAATTTGAACTTGGAAAAACCTTGTCAAATTTTCTGAACATTAAAAAAACACATAAATTTGAAAAAATATTCTTCAAAAACATGCTTATTACAGAACTTAGGGAACATATGATTGATTTCCTTCATATATAGATCAAAGTTTGTTTTCAATACCTAGCATAGGCCAAAAAACAAGTTCAATAC
>VDFB02189038.1:0-18925 GCA_007258455.2 Sequoia sempervirens | reverse complement strand
ATCGGAAATCTTTATCCTAGGAGTGCTTAGCTTGTCTCAGTTAACCTAATAACTTAAGCCTTAAGACCATACTTGATTCTGTCTTCATTTGGATCCTAATAGATAATAGCTATTTCATCGTATTCTCCTTAAATGGAGATCATACAAAACATGCAATATTCATTCTAAATGCATTTAAATCCCTTCCTTTATCTCTTTCACATTATTTTCCCTTTCATGCAAAACAATTAAACCATTCCCTTAATTTCTTTTCACATAAATCCCCTTTCTACAGATTCCCTTTTTCATTGATTCCCTTACACAAATTCTCTTTTATGCATAACTTGTAAATGTTTTCCTTAATAATTCTATCCTTGTATAACTATGGAAAACAAACAAGCACAAGAAAATAGAAACCAACACTCAAATTAAAAGATATAAAATGAATAAGTTCCATGCCTGTTTTAAAGCTTCTCCTTCCAAAATCGTACTTACAGTCCTTCTTTCAATCAAGCTTCCAGAAAAACAGTGACTTCTCACTAAAATTGACTTTCCAATGATGGCTTCTCACTCTAAATGAACTCCCTATGAATTCTTACTCAATAATGAACTCACAACTAACTTCTCACTCAATAATGAACTCACAATGTTTTCACTCTCAGCTGTATTGGAATTATTCACTATCTGTGGCAAATTGCTGATAAAATCTCTATATTTTCTACTTAGAGAAACAGAGTATATAAACAGAATTATGAAATGGGAATGAAAGCTCCAAAAATATATTAAACTCAGATTCCTCAAGTGGTGAAATAGAGAATGGCAAGGCGTCTATATATAGGGCTTGAAATGCAACGTTTTCCACTTATGAAGGCATGATAAATGACATCACAACGCCCAAAAACATTCAAAGAGAGACATGGCGGGTTTCTAACCCCTTACTCATCAAAATAGAAGTGATTCGACTTCATTTTGAGCCAGCAAAACAAGAATAAATCAGCTTAGTAAGAGAAATTGCCACCTACAGGAAAGTTACCTGTAATGGCGCCCATGTAAAAATGATTCATCATTTAGTGAATCGGTCAAGGCAATACTTTAAACACCTCACCAGTTGCAGACTGCGTCGCCCATATTCATAGCATTGGTTGAAAATTTCTTCAAACGACCTGCGTATTTCCTCAAGCGCCATTTTCACGGGAAAGCTTCTTTCAACAATTTTTGCCTTTTTCCAAAAGTTTAACTATTCACTCACAAAATATTTTGATTCCTCATTGAACTTTATGTTTTAAATTCTTTTAAATGAAAAGGCTCGATTCTTTTTTTTAACTTGAGATTTATTATTTCTCCATAGTTTAATTCAAGAGATTTATTATTTCTCTATAGTTCCATTTTAAAAATTTACTCCAAGTAAAAATTTAATCTTTGAATTTTTCACTTTAGAGATTTATAATATTATTAAACTTGGGAAATAAATTATTTTCCAATGTTAATTTAGAAAATAATTTGTTTTCCATAAATTGAGAAATTAAATAAAATATAATTTCATAATATATATTTTATTGTATAAATATTACTATAGTCTTAAATATATTAAATATATATATATATATTTAAATACCCGAGTATTTATTAATATATATATATATATATATATATTTTAATATAACTATAACAATATTATATATAATCCATAATATATAATTTCATATATATTTATATATTTAACAATTATATAAAAATATCGTGAGCCAGTCAGCAACCCGATATATAAATATATATACATTTTTACATAAAGTCATCAGGCAATAATAATATTATATTCTTAATATCCATTAATAGGTAGGCGTTATTGTATATGCATGTATGTTAAATTATGTATACCTGGAGTTATTTTACTATATACATGTGTATACATACCACTCAACCTATTCACTTATGTCCATTCACATTATCCTCACAATGATCACAATACAGTAAGTCGGACAAACATGTAAACATCACTCACAAAGCACAAAGAAGTAAACAAGACTCCTAAAGCCTATGCATGACTTATCAAGACCAACTTAATTGACTTGGTTCCTCAAACCTATAATGACGTGTGTGTATATGCTCAAATGGTTCTCGTTACTGTTTACCCAACCAAGCTCCTCTCCTGAGTGATATTTCTCCCTGCGCTTTGAGAGGATGGTTCCTGCGTTATGACAGAATAGCGGGGTCAATATGTTCCTGTAAGTGGGTATGCATGGGAACATCTCCATTTATTCAATGAATTTACATAACTTATTTATCTAGAGTTACATCAATGCGGTAACAATCAAATGGAAACAATCATTAGGTAATTTGAGGCCTTTCCTTATTGACAACTTCGAGGATAACTATGTTTTATTCATCCCATTGGATTCAGATCAGCTACAATCAATTGCCCTATGCAATGGTAGCTATCTGATCGGGGGTTAATAACATTGCTGTCCCTAGTTGGCTATTCTATATTTCAATGATTAATAGTTGTTCTTTCAATCTACGCCTCGGATAGGGGTTCCTCCTCCTTGGAAATTTGGAAAGAAGAATTATCATTTAAGTGTTGTTGCTAATAAGCTTGTTGCATATCTATGCCTTGGATAGGGGTTCCTCCTCCTTGGAAATTTAGTAATTGAGCTTATCGTTTGATGTCGTGCCTAATAAACTTCATTTCAGCCTACGCCTCGGATAGGGGTCCCTCCTCCTTGGAAAACCTGTTGTAAAGTTTATCGTATAAAAACATTCCTGCTCCCTTTTCCTCATGCTCTGTTTTCTTGAGGAGATTGGATAGATTAAAAGCATTTAGTTTAGTTGTAGTTAGGATCTGTGAAACCAGAGAAAACCCTTAGTTGCAACATTCTTGGTTCCCTTAACCTTGTGCCTCTTCCAGATGAGTCGAAAAAGATAGGATTTAGAATACTTTATTTTTCACGCATATCAGCACAAGAGGGAGCTTCCCCTCCTAATTTGAAGAGCAGTCATTACGCACTGTGCATAGCTGTCCGTACCAATTCGCACTCCAGAGGTGCTAAGGTATTACGTAATAGTTTTCATTACCATGGGGCATGAGGCAAGAAAACTTAAAGAAAAGCAAAACGCTTTTATTTCACGGGAATGACACTCTGGCATCCTATTGCATGATCCATATAGAAGCAATGGATGAAGACAACAATAATGCTGATAGGCGACGTCTACCCCCATACCTTGGGGTAATAACATTGGACCTTTGGCTTTTCAGGTAAATCATGAGTTACCTAAAGGGTCAAGGAAGCGCTTTCCTTGATTTCATGGCGATGGAACTCAACACCCGGAGGAACATTTTTCTGTGTTCACAACGGCTTGCGCCGTCTTGTACGTAGCACATGAAGACATTGTGGTGCGTCTCTTTGTCGAGACTCTGGTGGGAAATGCTGCCAATTGGTTCAATCACCTAGCGCTAGGCAGTATCACAAGCTGGACAACTATGAGCGAGAAATTTTTGGTGAGATTCAAGCTTGCTGAAGACAATCACCTGTTGTTCGCCCAACTCACAAATTCAAAGATGGAGTACAATGAACACATGAGGGATTTTGTAGCAAGATTTAATCGTCTTGTTGCACGAATTTCTTCTACACTCGATCCATCACCGAAGATTCTGATAAATTGTTTCATAAATGCTCTTCCATCAGAGATAGCCTTCTTCCTCAAGACAGAAAAAGCAATAGAGTTGAAGAGTGCACAAGAACATGCCATCAAGTTGAAGGATAATATGATCACTTCCGGCCTGATGAAAACAAATTTCATCAGATCTCCAGTTTGACAATCGTACCAGCCAAAGAGAGACAATCTTCAGCCACGGTTGCCAACATCTCCATCAAGACCAATGATTGAAGCTGCACATAGTGTAGTATTTTGTCCTTTCCATGACACTGATGGACATACTGGATCTACATGTCCAGAGAACTTGAGAATGATCCAAATCATGGGATAGACTGAAGTTGCTCCCAGTTCTAGTTTTGTACCAACACCAAGTTCAAATGTTGTCTCACCACAGACGAACAACTTTGATGTTGACTCCGCTGCGGGATACTTTGATAAAGAACTCGCCAATCAAGAACAAAAAGAATACTATCAGTACGCTCCTGCGGTGAATCATGAAAGTGTTTCAACGCCTGTGCTCACACGTGCTCATCACTTCAAAGCACATAAAGAAGAAGAAAGACGGAAATCAAACAAAGAGGGTAAAGAAGTGTCTTTCACTTCTAAACCCAGATCTTCACGTGAGATTACTATGCCAGTTGCTCAAGAGACGTCTTCAGCAAATTTTGACATTGTAGCTTCCATGATGAAGACCAAGGTACAAATCTCCCAGCTGGAATATCTTCAGTACCATCTAGATCAACTAGGTCAGATTCTCAAAGTTGCAAAGAAGTAGGCTATGCTCAAGTCATCTCTTCCAGCAGAAGAAAAGCCTGAAACGGAGCGTGATAATTGTGTGACTCTATCAGAGATAGAAACTAAAGACCAAAACATTGTTTGTTCTGAAAATAGATTGAAAGAGGATACAAAGTTATGGACAATACAGTTCGATGGAGGTTGTTTAAATACAAGTTCAAAACCTGGGGAATTGATCATCTCCCTTGAAGGACAGTTGCACTCATTTGTGCAATTGGAGTTAACTAAAGCTGAAAAAGAGGTGCTTTTGTTAGGCCTCAAAGATGCTAAAGACATGGGAATCAAACTCCTATGTGTTAAAGGTGATGTAGAGCTGATTGACAAGCCGGTCAAAGGATATTTTCAGGTCATAAAAGATCACCTACGACATTATAGAAATCAAGTTTGGAACTCGATCGACTGGTTTGAAAAAGTCAACATCCCAAGGCTGGACGACAGTAGGACTAATGCCTTCGGGATAGTAGCTTTCCCATTTGCATCATATTCTGACTTTTGTCAGAGTACTTTTGCTTGGATATATGAATACCTGAGAATCTTCATCCTAGAAGGATTGCCTCCCGCAATTCCCATCAGAAGAGAAGTGAAGCCTTTCAGGTAGAAACGACATTGATGGGAGGCTTTTCCTGCTGCCATGTAGTGGACAATATCAAAAGTACTTCATCCCTTTGGGGGTGGAATAATTTTCTTTTAATTTATGCTTTTTCGTTATGTCGTAATGTGTTTCCCCATTCAGTGAAGTTATGTCATGTTTTAGGTGATTTAAGTAGTCTTGTTTTAGGTGATTATTAGGAAAGTTAATGTTATTAGGTGATTAGAGAAAGTCCTGACTCCATATGCCCAACTGATAAGTCACTGGTCTACAAGAACACAGAGAATCTTGGTTCTCCTATGCTGTAAGTATCTGACATGGTCACCAGACGAAGCCTAATGTTGTACCCAAACCAAATTTTTTGCTTTATTAAGGCATTTTGCTTAAAAGAGTCTAAACCTTGTAAAGTGATGTCAAAACACAGTTTTTGGGGAAATCAAGTATGAACTTTGAATTAGTTTGATGTCAGGAGGATATTGGTGAAATTTGAAAAAAATGAAAATTATGGTTTCAAAGCACCCCTGTTTTAGGTGCGAAACCCTAAAAATTGAAACTTGTCAGAATTGAATTGAAAATTTTTGATTTGGCTTATTTTGCTTCACAATCACAATGGTGAAGTCAGTTTCAGTTAAAACTTAATTTAAGTCTGGTGGGTAGTTTTCGCTTTTTAGATAGAAAGTGAGGAGTTATGAGGTCGTCAATGGCAGATGGCCAGAGACCAGGTGTTGAAATCTAAGCCTAAAACGCTCAAATGAAGAATCTATGGCGAGATAAGTGCAAAATGGTGCTTCGTCTCGGAGGGGATTTTTCGTTGGGATGAAAATCATCAAAATTTTTCCAAACTTCTGGAGCAAAAGAGCCTCTCCTAGCCAAGGGCCCTAGATTTCAGAGGCCCAGATTTTAGTTTCGAGGTTTGTCACTTCCAAGAAGACTTGTCAGGGATACTATCAGCTTCACGATGAGCCTACTAGCCAGCTTGAAAGATTTGTCTAGCACTTGATACGGGAATTTGAATGAGAAACGAGGGAGATGAAAAAATGACTAACACTGGAATGAAAAGCGATCCTCTTAGCTAGGGGCGCCCATCTTTTTGAGGGACTAGATGGAGGTTTCCAACCAAATGATACCTAGGATGTTTGTCTCAAACTTGATCAGGCTTCGCAACGAATCCGTCAGCAGGTTAATCCGAGTTGCTGAGCTGCCGGAATCAAGAGTCAAATATAAGGTTTAATCATGGTCAAAATTTGAAGGAAAAAGCAAAAGCGCCCCTGGAAGCCCGGGGCGCCCAAGGTTTTGGAGCCTTGAATGCAGTCTTTCTGGTGATCTTAGGTATTCATCTTGTCCGTGTTACATCCAGCTTTCCGTTGCATATCTTAGTCAAGTTAGAGGACGAGTCAGTAGCCTGCTGCTGAAAGAAAAGTGGATTTTTAGCCAATTTTAAAATGGCTAAGTCTAGGAACAAAAGCGCCCCTGGAAGGCCAGGGGCGCCCTTGATTATAACCCTTCAGATGATGAAATTTGGAAAAGTGTTCTCTAAGAGCTCTTGTGTAGAACGGAGCTAGCTCTGCAGTGAGCCTGCCTGTCAGTTTTGAAGTTTTGTTGAACGCCGGGGGATGTGAGATGAAGGAGGTCAAAATCACCTTCCAAAATGATGAAAATTTGACTGTCTAAAGCCAAAAGCGCCCCTGGAGGCTAGAGGCGCCCTGAATTTTTAAGCTTCAGATCTCAAGAATTTGGCTTTGCAGCCTCAAGGAGTTTCTTGTCAGTTTTGATCCTGCTCTTCAATGAAATTGTCGGCCAGTCTTTTGGACGTGTCAGTCAATCAAAATCTGTGATCGAACATAGGCTTCGGTGAGGTTTGTAAAGAAAATTTCTAACTCTGGAAAAGGATGCCTAGAGTCAAAGTTTGATTTTTTAACTCAAGTGCATAAGTGCCCATGAAAAAAACCAGGAAAAATAATGAAAAAATCAAGAAAAATCAAGCAAAATTAATGATGAATCTTGTTTTTTGGAATTTAAATGCAAACATTCTACTTATTTTTTCTATATGAAGATTTTTTTTTTTAATTTAGAATGTATGTGTGGAGCCCAACTTACCTGTGCATTTTGAAATGTATAGTCTTTTGTGGTATCTTTATTAAGGTATCACCTTTGGTTTCAATTATTACATCTTTTGAATGAACTTAAAGATTTTGTTGCCCAACTAGATAAAGGCACTAGTCTTCTATGAGCTCCATCTCCCCATCATGTTGACACACTCACAACATATTAATACAAACATATTTTCAGTTTTATCCGTTTTAGTGTGTTCTCATTGCCTTGCTTGAATGTATATAACAGCATAAGGTTTTTATCATAAAACAAATTCTTAGACACTCATATGGCAGATCATCTATTTTAATAAGGTGTTTAACCTTGAGTCCCCCAAACCAGCATATAGGCACGAAGTGGCAACCAAAATAGGGGTGCACTATGCAATGGATGTGGTTTGTGTCAGGGTGAGTCTTGTGCTTCTATGGTGATATCCATTGTTGAAAAACTCTCTGAGTAATCAGCGAGTTTTAAAAAACTTGTGGGTTTTTTTTGGCAACGGGTTTTTCTCGTATTTACTCTCCAAAATTGCTTAGTGAATAAAGGAGAAAAACTCACCGAGTTTTTGGCGAGTTTTCGCCAAAAGCTTGGCGAGTCTGCCAAAACCTCCCCCATCCAAAAAAAAGTCTCCCATGGCCACTAAAAAGGCATTTTCATTTCATTTGATTTTTTAGGTAATCTTCAAGTCCAAGTTTCCAAGTTTTCCTACAAGTCTTCATCTATAATATTGTCTAGTTCTACCTCTCCCCTAGTTTTCACTAGACATGGGAAGAGGAAGATGTAAATTTGTAAAATATATTAATGTAGTATTTACTTTCAGTTTTACAAAATTTTTTTACTATTTTTCATTTTGTTTCAGACTATTAGTATCAACGCATTCCACATGAGGATGCCATTTTGTACCCAATTTTCTTTCAAATCAATCAAATACAACTAGACTCAACTTGTTTCTTTTATGTTCTCATTTATTGACTGATTGGATGCATCTTATCATTGAATTTTGCAAAAAAAAATGCGTTTTTAATGAAAATTAAGCAATTTTTTAAGTTGCTGATTTTTTTGCCAAGTCATGTTTTTTGGGCTTGGTGAGTTTTTCAATTTGGCGAGTTTTTCAACTATGGTGATATCTATTGAAGTGCCTTAGGGAAAGCCCCCTTGGTTTAGCAAAGCCAAAGGTGACGGAGGTCTTACACTTCAATTATTGGTCTTCAGTTGCCCAACTTGAATATAGGTTTTGTGGATATTCTTCCGATGTCTGACACCCTTGTCCCCCAAAAGATTGTCCAAACTTGGGGATTTGGGGCCTACAACTTAGATTACCAACAAATTGGTATCATTGATGGGGATGACAAAATCTTGGTTCTCATCTTAGAAATCTTTGCAAGTCAAAATAGGGAAGTTTTCTTGTTTGGTATCTAAGTTATTAGCTGCTTGAAAATATTTTGTCTCTTCCATGTGAAGAGTGGCGACTCTGTTTTAGTCAACCTAGAAATCAACAAGTAAATCAATGGACTTTGAGATAGAAGGAGAAGGTAGCCCAGGTACCAACAAGGAAAAAATGCAGCTTCAACTAATGCACAAAGATATCCATCTTTGGAAGCTCTAAGTAATGGTAAGTTGTTCAGACCTACCTATCCATTCACAAAAGGTAGTTTTGCAGGTAGAAATAATTCATGCATTGATTTTAGAGATCAACACCTGTACACTTCTTAAGATTCAAGTAGCAGCATAATAAAAAAACATAGAGAAATTTGTAGGTCTGATTATAAAGAAAGAAATGATATTGTTGTTGATAGAAGGGATAGGATACATATTGTACTACATATCTTATTTACTAGTATTCCCCTTCTCCCAACACATCATATGATTATAATGATGAACTAGATGAATTGCTAGATCGGCTCATAGTGGACACACAAAGACAAATGACAATTGTTGAGTGACGTGAGGTTCAATTAGAAATAAACTGTATGCTTCTTGATAGGATGAATTTGGATAAATACTATGATGCACAAAATTTTGGCATGGGTTATGTGGATATGGAAACATATGATATTGGTCAATATCCTCTTCCTCCCAATATGTCATGAAAAGAAAAAGTTGAACATGATAAGGTGTTGTATCACCTTAAACAAGAACAACAACTTCTTGCGAGTATTAGGTTGCGGGAAGCTCAACTTGCCAACCTCAAGAATCCAAATGCCCTTTTAGTGAGTAGAGAGGAAGATCTTCCTTATGAGGAGGATTGTTCTCAATACTATGAAGAAGAGGATGGTCAGTATGTTGTTTCAAGATATGACTCCATGAATGGAGATGAATATAGTGATTATGATGCAACTGATCCAGGCTTTCAAGATGTGCATAGTGCTAATGTTGAACGTATGAGTTGGCCACTCACAACACAAAACACTGCAAGGAACTCATCCAACTATCCTTACAGAACAAGATACCATGTGAAGATATGAAAGCCCATACAAATGTAGAAGTGGTGTAGGTAAGGAATGAGCATCAATTGAGAGTTGAACATATTCTTGCACTAAATAATGATACTATTGTTACATCAAAGGGAATTTCCATGGGAAGGAATAATAAATCACAATGGGAAAAAGATAAGATCAACGACAACAATGTTGTGAGGAAGGTGATAGAGAGAAAGAAGGATTTAGTGTAGTAGTGGGTAGTGAAATTGAAAGAGGTGTTAGTAGCTCACGAACATGAAATTCCAAAAGGAGCAAATTTGAATGATGAGGCACAATTAGTTCTGCCCTGGCCATTGGAAATGCAATGTATGGACAAAGGGGAAGATGTGTGCATGATTTTGAACATTCAAGTGAATCGGTTCATGAAATTGATTATGTGGGGTGTGTACATGTTTATGATATCAAGGGTGAACAAGAAACTAGTTTCATATTTGTTGTATTGCCCTTCTTTGCCCCTATCATTGATAATGAAGTTACTAATGTTTGTTTGCATGAGGGTGACAAACATTGCTGCACTTGGTGATGATATTATTGAAATAAATTCTAGTTGAGTCAATGATTTTTAGGCTGAAGACCTTGCCCTTGAAGAGTGTGAAAATGGTGACTATATGGATGCATATGAGAATCTACTTATTTGGTGTAAGATTTGTTGTCTTCCTCATGTAGAGTGTGCTTCAATAAGGTCACTGGATATTGCTGTTGCTATGGTTAAAGAAGAGATACATCATAGGTCTGATTTTAGTAGCATATATGGCACAATAGACCACCTGAATGAATTTGGCACAGAGAGACAATTTGAGGAATTAGTTCTTCACATGAGGTGTGTCAAAGTAGCAATTTTTATGCTAATGATGGTAGTGAATGTGTGGATCAAATGTGTGATAGTGATGTATGTTGGCCACTTGTTACCCAATGGCTTGGCGACGATAATATTGATTATGAGGCTTTCCTTTCTGAAGCTCATGCTTCTACTACTATGGATGATGATGTGCTTGAATTAGAATCCTTTCTATGGGTATAGCATACATATGAGAATAATGTTGAGCATCAACACATTTTTCAAAAGGAAGATCAACATGATGCTCAACTTAATAGTGTGCTAGTGTAATGTCCCTATGCGCGGGTGATGTGCCCCGGCGGCCATGTGTTCCTTGGGTTTGCGTAAGGCCCCAGATTCTCTGGTGGTGGCTTCGGTGGTGAAAGATCCTCCCTAGTTGCCACCCTTAACACCCTGGGTAGCCGCCCTCACTGGTAGATTGGTCTTTTGGTGTAGTGGTTGGGCCTTAGTGGTATCAGAGCCGAGGTCTCGAGGTCGAGACCCACTGAGCATGGTGGGCTGTAATGTCCCTATGTGCGGGTGATGTGCTCTGGCAACCACATGTCCACTGGGTTTGCGTAAGGCCCAGATTCTCCGGTGGTGGCTTCGGTGGTGAAAAATCCTCCCTGGTTGCCACCCTTAACACCCTGGGTAGCCGCCCTCACTAGCAGGCCGGTCTTTTGGTGTAGTGGTTGGGCCTTAAACTGTAATGTCCCCATTTTGGATGTCCTCTTTTGGATCAGTCTGGGTTTGACACACTATTTTTAGTAAGTGCTATATTTAGTAACTGGTCGAACAGGCAGAGCAGTGTAGCGTTTCTTGTTCGGGCAACTAGTGGAGGTTGTTCGATGAGCTTTAATGTCTTGTGCCAGTACTTTCTGTGGGGTTTGTTGGTGTTTCAGGCGTGGCTTTCTATTTTTAGCAAGGCCGGTATGGTGCTTACTGTCTACAATGAGTCTTGGTGCAATATTAGTATTTCCAGCGCATATCAATATTTCTTTAGTTTGAGTTTTGGGATGCCACTTACTATTTTTAGTACTTACTAAAAATAGTAAGTCTACTTCGGGTGGTTGGACCTGGTCAGAGTTATCACATCACTAAGTCAGTTGTTATAAAGTTACTAAGGCTAAATCATTTTAGTGTTTGATTTATTCTTCAAAAAGGGTCAATTATAAAGTAACTTTATATTTTTTAATTGAAGGGTCGTAAGGGGACATATTTGTACCATGGTGCCTAATGTAATCAACTCAAGTTGTTTTTAAAGCTTCTAAAATGTTTTTGAAGGCTAGATAAGAGTGGACGCCCAAGCAAGGAGGAAATAAAAATTAAAATGCAAAGCTAATGTTGGGTGAGATTTATTTTAAATCGAAAATTATAATCTCTCAAAAAGCGGCGTTGGTTTTCTAGGGTGAGCTTGGTCGCCCTAATTTGGAGGCATCTTTTAAAAAGTTAAGTTTTGAAGCTCATTCTTCATGTTGGATGTTGGCTGCTTACAGAGATGCTGCTGGTATTGTACCTGAAGGTCTGGGAACGGATTTGAGGACGAAAACCCTCAGAATCTAAGACTAGTTTCGACAGTGAAAGACCTGCTCAAGCTGGTGACTGGTGGTTTCATTCACGAATCATGTCTGGGTGAAAAGGATGAAGAATTTCCAGTTATTTGAAGAGTTTTCAGTTTGGTTAGGGTGTGGATTTGCTTATTTCCACTTTGGTTTGGTTTGATAGTGGTTTTGGTGAGTTTACTTTTAGTTTCTAGGCACTTGTTTTCTGGATCTGAACTCACTTTTTGGCTCATAACTCAGAAATGAATGCAGAAGGCAAAATGGGTATTGTATCCTTGAAAGACAAATTACATGGCGATTCTAATGAGTACTTGTATGCATTTTTTGAGCGAGTATTTGAATTTATAGAGAGAATCGAACTTCAAAGAGGGGGACGGTCTTGTGGGTGAGAGAACTCAGTTTTCCCTGTTGCTGGTAAGATTGCTACTGAACGCCATTGATGCTAGATACCAGCTGGTTATGTAGATGGAGAATATGGTGAATATGGGCTGAGTCTTGATGCAGTGCGTTGCTTTTGGGAGTGCCCTATTTGCTGCTGTTTATGCCTTTAATTCTAGGTCTGATTTACATTATTTTGTGAGCTTGTAATTGTTTCACATGACTGTAATATTTCTGCTATTCAAATCAGTCCTTTGTGAGATTGAAAGAATACTATTCAAAGCATATCTTCCTTCTATTTTATGTTCTCGCATTATGTACTCATGCTATGTCAATACAATCTGAAAACACTCATGAAATCCAATGCATAAACTTTCTCAAGCAAACAAATCTGCAAGTCAGAAAACTTTGAGGGCAAACGGGGAAAGAGGGACAAAACCAGAAAAAAAAAACGATTGGGAGTTGATTATTACAGCTAGAGCTCCAATCCTTTCAGTTTGATTTGTAGGAGGGAGATTTTCTTAGCACAAATCCAGGGACATTTTTCTTCGCTGCTTGAATGGGAGGTATTTTCTTTTGGCCTCAATTCAAATATGATGGTCGATTGGTATGGAAGCTTCTGTTTACATGCTTTGCGGTTACACTCAGAGTAGCTGAGTAATCGCAGAAATTTTGCCATGGCGAGTAACTTCTGCTTTAACTCGCCACCAAACAGGGAAGATTACTTGCTGATTTTTTTGCAGGTTAATCATGCAAAAAACCCCCGAGCGAAAAACCATAGATGCGTTTTGCACACGTTTTTTTCCTCTTTTCGCACAAATTTTGAGCTGTTTTTACCGCGTTTCGGACACATTTTTGAATTGTAAAACCCTCGTTTTTGTTTGTGTTGTACCCAAACCAAATTTTTTGCTTCATTAAGGCATTTTGCTTAAAAGAGTCTAAACCTTGCTAAAATGATGTCAAAATATAGTTTTTGGGAAAGTCAAGTATGGACTTTGGTCAGTGTCATGTCAGTCATCAGCAGCAATTGGTCAGTACCTGGAGGTCAGAACCTGAACTTGGGACTCAAAGTAGGACATGTTATGATGGAGAAGTGCTTCACGACAAAATTATACTCCTACAAGGTCAATTCAGTGGCCAAAACACTGTTTATGGAGGCAGAAATAGATGAAGATATTTTGCAGAAAGTAGATTTGAGCCCCTGTAGCCCAAGGGTGCCCTTCTTTTTGAAGGCTCAGATTTAGTTGCATGTGCTTGCAAATATGTTCAATCTCTTCAGAATTAGTCCAGCTTTCCGGCGAGCTATCAAGCGAGGTCATCCGAAGTGCAAAACTTTGGCAATTGAAGTCAGAAGCTGAAGGTACGAAGAGAATGCATGTCATAGAGGCTATCAAATTTACAGTTTCTGCGCCCCTGTAGCCCAGGGGCGCCCTTGAATTTGACCCCTCGATGGATGAATCTGCAAAATCTGTTTCTGGGGGATCTTTTCTAGTTCAGCTTCAGCTCCGAATGCACCAGTTTGTAAGATGATCCGACATTTTGAGTGATCGTGACAAAGGTTCTACTGAGCACGTAAAACAGAGGGTGGAAGAATGTAGAAATATACACCTGTACCTTTGTAGGCCAAGGGCGCCCAGCCTTTAGACCTGCCAGATGGGGTCTTTTACAGTCACAGTCTTCACGAGACTTGTGCAAAATTACTCCAGCTATCCCACGAGTCCAGCCATCAGCCTTCGGGATTTGGCAAACGCTCGTACGTGAAGGGTCAGTGTAGAATGTTGAAGAGTGAAGACAGCCAGAAATGACTAAGTATGGAAAATACACATCCCCTTGGGAAAGGCACCCTTCTTTTTGAGGTCTTAGAAGCAGTTTTCTTGCTTCGTCACCTCCAAAGACATCTCTTGTAAGTTGTTCTAGCTACGCAGAGAGATTGTTGGTGCGCAAATTGGAGCACTCTAGCTCCCAATGTCAGGGGTCAAAGTATGGCATCTGGATGAAAGTTACACTTTTGTCAAATTAATGATTGCGCCTTCACAGGCTAGGGGCGCCTTTGCTTTTGGGGTTCCTAATGCAGCTTTTAGATGCCTTACATACAGTTGTTAGATGCGGAATTCTTCCAGTCATGCAATGAACCTATCATTTAGTCATTAGGGTTCATTGTTCATTGTCAGTGGCAGTTTGAAGCGTCAGATGGCAAAATAGAGAAATGGCTAAGTTTGGAGATCTTGCATCAATTTAATCAAAGGCGCCTAATTTTTTGTGGTGTCAAACGTTGATTTTAGCAGTTGCAGCTCCCAACAGACATTTCATCCTTGCTCTGATGGCTTCGCGATGGATATCTCGGTTCAGTCACAGCCTCACTCAGTCACCCAAAAATCAGAGTTGAATAGGGGCAACCGTAACTTTTTAGTGAGCTATAAAATAGGAAGTTAGCGAAAAATCTCATAACTCTTGCAAATGGCCGCTTGAAGGGTCAAATGAGGATTTTTCGGAATCAGTGGATTTTGCTGAGTGCATCCAGATGTTGAGATTTTTGTTAACTTATTAAAATAATATTTAATTCAGTTTTTGCATGCAAAGCATTAAAATGGCGATTTTCTTCAATAATTAAATATTGGCGCCTCTTTAATGATAAATTACAAGTTTGCATGTAATGGTAACTGAATATTTTAATATTATTTTATCTCCGGGACTTCGAGTCAGTGTCAGTCGAACTGGAGGGGGTCCAATCAGAAGGCTTCTTTTGTTAGTCAGGGTTTAAAGCTTGCGGTGGCGCCATTTTGGTACTATTTTGCTCTATTTATTCAATTATGGCGTCATTTCTCATTCATCTAGCTTGAGCATAGACAAATTCCTTCCTGAGTTGGGCGAATTTTCATCAACAATCATTTGCGAAGACATCAAAAACATTCTTTTGCAGGTACAAGTTCAGATTCATCAGCAAAATTCAAGACAAAGTGGCGATTTTAACAGAAGAAAAAGCATCAAAACCCCAATCTTCTATCTCAAATTCTTCTACTTTTCGTCTTATGTCATGTCCCTTCATTGACATCTCTCGAATCTGAGGATTGGCCTATTATCACGACCCTCGTGGTGATAAATTTGGATAGAAGTCCGCGTTAGACTTACCGGCTTTAGTTAGCGAGTTTGATCGGTTGGCTTTCGTTTGGGCTCATTAGGAGACTTCTTGCGAAGTTGCTATTTTTAGCGATTCTTAGCGTCCATGGGACTCCTGCTATTTTAGCGATTATGGATTTAGCGGTGTTGAATCCTTGGTGTTAAATTAAACCGAGCGGATCGATCATCGGATGAATAGCGAGAGAGATATTAATATTTAATTGTATTAATTAAATATTAATTATTTGATGATTATAATATAAAGTTATAATATTATATTATAACTTAAGTGATTCTTAATTGAGGGGGTCGCCATCATCAGAAGGGGCCAAATTGACAATTATATTTTATTATAAAAATTTGGCTGAGACTATGGAAAGATTAAAAGAATTAAAAGTTCGAATTTTAATGATTCCCTATCTTTGTGGAAATCGCACTTTTCAAGAGATATAGGCTTTGCATTGGGAATCGAGCCTATTATGTGATTATTGTGAATTGAAAATTGATCAACTTGATCTGAGCAAGAAGCTTTAGGGTTTCAAGTTCGAATTCCTTGGGGAACGAGCCATCTCCATTGGAAGCAGTTCAGAGGGTGTGAAATAACACCTGATTTATTGCCAGTAGAGGTTTCTTCATCCAGAGGAAATCATTGATCTTCAGAGATATTTATTTACAGAGTTTCAGCATAGTATTTTTCATTCAGAAGACATTCATTCAGCAAGGCGCCTATTTCTACTGATCACTGGAGGCTTTTTGGGGGAAGTCGTACATTTCATTTATTGCTGTCAGGAAAGCCGTACTGTTGCAGCAGGCCGTACCATCAGCAGAAGGACGTATTCTTCATCTTCTGAGAAACGCCTTCCATATTGGCTTTATACCTTCATCACTGGAAGCGCCTATATGTCTGGAGTCATCTGCAACCACTATTCAGAGGGAGAAGGGCATATTTAATGCAGCCGTACCAGATCTGTACTTTCAGCTGCTGCTAATATCAGGTTCCTTATTTAATGAAAATCATTGCCTTTACTTTGCATGTTATCAGATCTTCATTGTAATCGTTGCAGAAGGATAATATATGATCTGGCTTCAGTATTTGTATTAGGGTTTGATATTTACGGAGTTAAATAATTTTTATAGAATTTATTCTTTACTTATTGCAAATTCGCACCTTTACCATTTATGCTCAAAAACCCAAAACAATCAAAAAAATCAAAATTTGCAAAAAACAAACCAAAACTCAGTCAGATTCAGAATAGGGGAAACAAGGGGTTTCTCACGGTGGTATAAGGCTAAATCCTGCCATCCTAAGGGTTTAGCGGTCTTATCTTGACGAAACGATTGGCTCTACGGGTATTACCTGCCTTGAGCGTGCTCGATTGGCCAGTATTGTGAAGTTTGAAAGCCGGACAGCGAAACATGGGTGAGGAATGGTGAGCGAGATAATCTTAAGTGAAGATTCCTCAAACCCGAGATCCCGAGGGCGATCACGAGGAAGGTTTGCATGCACTTTTCGAGAGATCTTACCGTGCGAGGAGTCCAGCGGCGGTCCGATGATGTATTACAGCGATTAGCATTAACGCCCGGAATTAGGTACTCCTAGGAAATTTATCACCATCGTAGCGATGAGAGAGTGAAGCGAAGTCTCGCAGGGCACCTAGGACAGCCTCACGGACAGCAGACAGGCCTACCAGGCCTACATTTGTGAGACAGGAGGCCGAGGAGGCTATTGCAGAGGAGGAGCATGAGGAGTTGTTCGCTGATACGCTTATGGCAGCGAATGAGGAATGGGAGTTGGTACCACCGGAGGTCAGAGAGCGGATTACTTTTGACAGATTTATCACTCAGAGACGAGAGCACCACAGAGGTCGACAGGATTGGAGACCTAGATACCAGAACAATGACCTAAAACATGCAACCAACAGGCTTAATCTGGCGATGTTCGATGGTAGTGGTAAGGTGACAGCCCAAGCATGGATTAGTAAGCTAGATACTTTCCTCACTTTGCGTCCGATGGCTGAGAGAGACGCTATTAGATACGCGACACTGCATTTTGAGGGAGTGGCTTACGATTGGTGGCACCACGGTATGGTTACATTACAGCATGACAGGATCACATCATACCAGGAGTTTGTGGACAGGTTGGTTGAGCGTTTTGATAGGAAGGATCCAGAATCCTACTTCAGAAACTTAGCTCAGTTGAGATAGAGTAGCAATTTGGAGTCCTACATTGGTGACTTTCAGAAGTTATCAGTTATGGTTCCGAACATTTCTGAGAGGAGATTGGTAGTACTCTTCATGGAGGGTTTGACAGAGCCACTGAGAGGCTGGATCAAAGCCTTTGATCCTCCCTCATTACAGGAGGCAATGAAGAAAGCACGAAGCATGGAGTTAGCAGCACCGTCTAGTAGATTTAACTCCAGAGGTAATTCTTCATTCAGGGATAATAAGGGCTTTAACAAAAACAGGGACAAATCTGATTTTAACAAAGAAAAATCAGACTTTAGGAACGATTCAAAAGGTAAATTAGCAGCTCCACCTTTGGATCGAGAGGCCCTTAATGACCTACGCAGGAAGAAGCTTTGCTTCTACTGCAAAGGACCCTATGATGCCAATCACGATTGTCCTCTAAGACCTAAGGGCAAGGCAAATCGTGTGATGTGGGCGTACTACGAGGACTCAGAATCAGAAAAGTCCGAACAGCAGGAGAGTTCCGAGGATTCAGAGTCAGAGGCTCCAGAGCCTAGAGCTGAGATAGAGCCAGATCTTCAGTTACAGGAGGCACGCTTATCTAGCATACAGCAGGAGGGCTCTTTCAGGATTCGTGGTGTGTTGGCAGGACAGAGGGTCATTACCCTACTTGATATAGGAGCCACACATAATTTCATAGATGCCAGATTCGTTGAGAAACGCGGACTCATTACTGAGGAGTTCGAGGGCATTAGAGTCAAGGTGGCCGATGGATACACTTTGAGGTGTGAACGCATGATAAAGGATCTCCCTTTACGCCTGAACAATTATGAGTTCAAGGCTGATTACTATGTGGTTAACATGGGAGACATTGATTTGGTCTTGGGAATGAAGTGGCTTCATTCATTGGAGGAAGTCACTCTTCGTCTCAAGGACATGGAGATCCGTTTTGATGTCGATGGGAAGACTCACATACTTAAAGCAATTCGGGACAGCGACCTCAAAACAATTTCTTTTCGTCGGATGGAGAGGCTCATGCGTCACGACATGGTAGAGTGGGCTGCCGAGTGTCATTTAGCCCCTATACAGGAGGGACAGCAAAAGACAGAATATCATCCGGACATTCAGCAGTTGAGAGTCAAGCACGATAAGGTGTTCAGTGATATTCCGCCAGGTAGACCTCCAGACAGAGGCATAGAGCACATTATTGAGCTCGAGGAGGGCGCTAAGCCCGTGATGATAACTCCTTACAGGCATCCTAAGAAGTTAAAGGATG
>VDFB02189037.1:0-22780 GCA_007258455.2 Sequoia sempervirens | reverse complement strand
TTTTCATTCTTCCTCGGCAATCTCTACTGGAATACTCATTTGAGCAAAAAGTTACCCACCAAATCATTTGCACGGAGTAAGATGGTGACAAAGGCTATTAAGGGGTAGCAACGAAGCGGTGGGGATCATGAGAAATGTAAAGCCAAAGCTACGTTTAATTCTCTTGATGATCACACGCTCCAGTCGAGGTCTAAAAATCAGGCCACAATGAACACCATTGTCACTAGATGGATTCCCTCTATGCCTTCCTTGCTCCTGATTTCCTCGAATATCCTCATCTCTGACCCTCAACACCCACAGAATATAGGTTATAGAAAAGCTTAGATTCATTTTTAATGTTCCTTTGAAATATTTCTTCAATTTTCTTATGTAGTTTGATAACTTATGTAATATTTTTGGATCTGCGCTTTTGCTTTTTAATTGCAGAGATATAATAGATGAGTTTTCAAAGGACTGTAGTAAACTTGTGAAGCACTTGCTGAAGATAATATTGAGGATTTGGGCATGCCCATTGATGGTCTGGAAAAAGAATTTGTAGGGTACAATATTTTCTAAAGAGTAAATTACTATCCTCCATGCCCAGAACCAGATAAATTTTTGGGAACTCATGCACACACAGATGATGGTGCAATTACTATTCTTGCTCAAGATAATATCCGTGATGGCTTGCAAGTTCAGAAAGATAAATAACTTTGACCAATATCAATAAAGCCAAGATTTGGCACGATGGTTGTTTTTATTTTATTTCTTGCAATTTTTTTATAATGTCATGGATTTGATTATTGTGAAGTAAATGTTAGATGCTCATTTAGAAATATTTTTAAGATTTTAATATATTCAAATGGAATTATAATGTTTCATTCAATAAATTTTAAATTTCGATTACAATGGAATTATTAAACTTTGTAATATTTGTTTTTTTTAATTGTATTATTAATTATTATTTTTGGTATCAATGTTATGTTTTTTTTTTCAAATCAATTAAAATATGCATTTAAATTTTAAATTTTTAAAATATGAAATGGTATTATAAATTTCGTGATATTTAATTTTTATTTATTTTTATGATAATTATTTTTAAATAATATTTTATTGTTTCTTTAGGTTTATAAGCACTTGCTTTCATAGAAACTTGATTCATTCTTATCAATTTTTAGAATCAATATTAATATTTTATTCAAATCAATTAAATTAGTTATTATTCTTGTTTAATGGTTTTTATTAGTTAGCTTTATATATTGTAGAAAAATTCTTTGTTCTTATTTTAGTTGTAATGTTCGTTATTAATAAATTATTTGGTAGGTAATTTTTATGATTAGTAGATTTTTGTCTTGATAGTTGATTACTTTTACGTTAGGTTAATTTTTATGTTTAATTTATATGTGATAATCTATTTTTGTTTGGTTATGATTATGTTTATAATTTATGTAATTATTAATTATTAAGTGATGTGTGTTGGTAAGTATGACTTCTTATATGTTTTCATTTATTGGTTGATTTGAGGATTCAATTTATTGATTAGCTTGTGTGTTTATATGGTAATTTCTTGACACCATTGTGGTAGTTTTCAGGTATCACATAAGTGGTTTATGTTAGTATTTTTTTCAATGTAAGTTTGAAGACAAGGGTTTTATATTCTAATTTTAGTTTATATGTTGGAATTGGATATTTAATTCTATGTATTTTAGTATGTGGTTATTTAACTAACTTATATATAACAAAAAAAATTCTCATTAATTAATGTGTGGATCTTCTCAATGCCATTAATTTCATTTCAAAAATGAATTTTATTATAATTATGAATGTAACTAGATTAGTTGTGATTAAAGTATACATATGCAATGTTTATAAATGTCTTATCACACTTTTAGATTCCATTTGATAGATAATTAATTTATTTTTTGATATATAATAACTAATGGATTAAATATCTTAGATTAGATGAAATCACTAACCTTTATCGAGGCATTGAGAATTTAATTGGTTTTAAGCTATTGAGATGTCCATTTAAGTGAATTACTAATAGTAGGTGTGTTTTGAGTTTAGTAATGAATAGTGAATCCTATAATGTGTTGTGAACATCATGGAGCTAATGAAATGGTGGGTAGACTTTGATTATGAGATTAAATCAAAAGTTAATTTGGATGTTAACTAAGGGGTTGATCATGACATTGGATATATGATATTATTTTATAAGAACCTCAAAATAAATAGTGTTGTTATAAGTAATCTTAAGATAGATTAAATTAGTGAATTAAGTACACAAGAACAAAGATAAGAAGTGTTCCTAGGAGCAAAATAATAAGTGGTGGTTTTTATTTTATTTGTTATGGATTTGATTATTGTGAACTAATTGTTAGGTGCTTACTTAGATTTTTTTTTAGATTTTAATGAATTTCAATAGAATTATAATGTTTCATGCATTTAATTTTTAACTTTCTATGATATGAGGTTGTATTAATAAGCTTTGTGATATTCAATTTTTTTGTTTGTTTTTATAATAATATTTTTTAAATGATGTTTTATTATTTCCTGAGGTTTAAGGTATACATTTGGATAGAAAAGTGATTCATATTATTTTATATATAATATTTGGCTAGATGTTCCATTTTTCATATCAATGTCTAGAATCTTAGAATCAATCTTAATATTTTACTCAAATCAATCAAATTAAGTATTATTCTTGTATTAGTCAGTTTTAGATATTGAATATAATTTTTTTAATTCTTGATTTAATTCTTTTGTTCATTATTTTAATTATTTTAGTACTATTTAGTTTTATAGGAAATGTTTACAATGATAATAAATGTCTAGATCTAGTTGGATGTTGCTAAGGAAGATGGAATAAGAGGTCATTATTGGGGTCGATAGATATTCTACCTATTTACATGTTAAGTCCACTTAGGTCATAGGAGGGAATCTTTCTAATTAGTGTGTGTTGTCACTAGATCTTATCTTATATTTAGAGTTAAGGAAAGGATAGGCTTTGTCTGAAGATGGTATTTTTGAGGAGTTGCCCTTAGCTGACATGAATCACACTGACCAACAAATGAAACATGAAATTTTTTATTTCATTACAAGCTTATTTAACAAGTTTTGGAAACACTTGGAAAGGAATGCAAATTTTACCATGATACACTAGATTGATTGTCAATAACATTTGGGGAATGATAGATAAGAAATAAAATGTCCTATAAGTTATTTAGAAAACAAAAAATGTTGCATTAAAGAATATAACATAGAAAGATGAATAATCTATAACAATCTAAAATAAATAAAATCATGAGAATATGTACATATACAGTGCAAAGGAGAGAATCACTCCTTGAAAAGTGGCATGCAACTCAATAAAAGAGTAAGGCTAAAAAGTACACCTAAGCAATCTTATCTTCAAAAAGAAAAAAACCATGAGAGAATATGTCATAGAATATTCTGCACTAACAAGGAACACACCACTACTAACATAGGACTAGAAAAGAAAGCTAATAGAACTAATTGAAGGAATTTCATACATCATCCATAGTATCACAAGAGGTAGTTACAACTACAATGAAAATGAGGAAGGAGATTAAAAATTTGTAGCTTTGAATATTTTGAGATCATGAATATTTTTAGGCCTTAAAAAATCAATTCACTTGGAAGTTTTGACCCTAATACTCAAACCCTATAAGGTATTTTTTATTTCTTTTTTATATTTACTAAAAGGGAGTTACCTTATGACAACAACCTAGCTATAAAAAAAGTTTTTCATTTTACCTATTTATATATATTTTCATGTATTTAGCAAATGAAACAGATCATGAATAAATAAAATTATTTGAAAAGGGGTCTAAAAGATTCTTTTAGGAATGCATAATAAAAATATAGCTTCACACTAAAATGTTATAAAACAATTGGTTGATATAATATTAGTGATTAACTATTGTTAACCCCATCTATCATAACAAGTTGCCCCACTCTCTCCCCTAATGCCTAAGATTTTGAAAGTGGTATTAATGGAGGTAAATCACTTTGTAATTTTTACCATCATTAATAACCTTCCATCTTAATATAATTATAACTAATAATCTAAGTGAAAAGAATAAATAATAATATCTGTAAACCATCTACATAGGCATCCAATTGTCCTTTCCCAAGAAGGTAGAGATTCAACCTTGGAATATAGGTTTGCAAGGTTAATATCATATTTTCTTAAGATTTTACCACTTAATATTATACATTATAATAAAATATATGAAAAAAATGAATCAAATACACATGATGTAAGTCCCATGGCCTCTCTGTCCCAAGAGAACTTATCCATGTTCTTTGGTTTAATAAGTAATTTATATCATTATCTCACATGTCAACCTTTTGAATCATGAATATCACTCTCCAAAAAATAATGAACATATGTGTGCTTAGTAAAAGAATGTTACATGGTATTCCCATCAAATAAATAGTACTTTGATTTTCACATTCAGTTTGATCTATCCTATAATTAAAAAAATACTTTAACATCTAGTATTTGTAACCAAGATAGATCTTTAGAAGAATATATAGAATCCATATTTTCTCTAGGAAAATAAACCATACGATACCACTTACTCATCCAAATAATAATACTATCAAATGGAGAAAATATATAGCCACTAATGGACCTTTGACTATTAGAAAGCTAGATCAACAACACCTTCTATGTCTAGTTATGGAATCTTCTTGTTTAAACTGTGTAAGTTTTTTCTTTCAATGATCCATCATCAAGAAGAGGAGAAAATGTGAAATAGGATTATATCTATTAGGCCTAATAAAGGTTGTGGGAGGTGAGTTGAGAGAGAGGAATAAAAAATTAGAGAATTGAATATAATAAACATATAATATTAATACATATTGTAGCATTGTAAATTGTCACCAATGATAATTTTATACTAGATTTTTCTCCCTCCTATGTGCATGGTGATGAATTATAGAATTTCCTAGTTTATTGTTTCTATTTCATACTCTATCTTTATTTTTTGCTAAACTTTGAGACATTATCAAATTTGTCATATATAACTTTAAGTAGTTTAAAGCATT
This sequence comes from Sequoia sempervirens, assembly GCA_007258455.2. Lineage (NCBI taxonomy): Eukaryota > Viridiplantae > Streptophyta > Pinopsida > Cupressales > Cupressaceae > Sequoia > Sequoia sempervirens. The sequence continues at coordinate 17,725 of VDFB02189037.1, read as the reverse complement.
TGGAATTGAGCATGTTATATTAATATGTGTATGTATGATTTATGAATTTCCATGAAATTTAGTAGGATTTTATGTTTACATTATGGTTGTTAACATTTGGAATGACTTTGAAAATAAATACTAACATTTGTAGCAAGATATTTGTCAACCTATAGCAACGAGCTTCTTGATGTAGTCTGAGCATCACTCTCAATGGTTTTTTATGCTTATTTAGGTTATTAGGAGTTTTGGTTGTGTTTTTATGGGTCTTGAGAGATCCATTAGAATCATCTTGGGTGGTTTATATAGCTTTGTTAGACCTAGAATTCAAAATATTTGGTTTCCCACCAAAATTGTAAATTTGAATTTATAGGTGGATTTTGTCTTGTTACAAGGTTGGGGATTGTCCTCAACTCTTTTTTTTGGCTTTCATGGGTCTAATTTAAGGTATTAAAAGGACCATGGGAATTCATGTAAGGGTATTTTGGGTTGATTTGTTTCTTAGTTCATGGGAAAGGTTGCACAAAGGGGTACAATTGTCAAATTTTATGACATAGTCATTAGTTTTCATAGGGAAAAGGAGTAAATGCTCATGTGTAACTGGTTTTTAAAGTCTTTTGATGCTAAATCAATAGAAGGATACACTACAAGAAGTATTGGGAGAAGGATTTGATAAAATACCTTATTATTTTGCACCTTTGTGATAGTTTTTACTATGAAACAACAAGAAACTAGCTTGGTACGGATTTGTATGGCCTATTACATGGTCTAAAGGTGGATGGAAGTGTAAATCTCTATTTTTATATTCTAATGTAATTTATTTGGTTTAATTTCATGTTAGAATAAGCAAGTTATGATGAAAATAGTGCTCACATGTTAGTGACAAACCTAGGGTTTCCGATGCCCAAGAAAATCTATATCTTCTTTTTCAGCCATTGAAAAAATAGAAGATTCGACACAATTTTTTTGTAGATTCTTTTACATGTTTTTCCAAAATGAGGAGTGTTAATTCATTGTTTTGAATGAATTATGATAGATAGTGTGTTCTTACTGTCACTTGGCTATTTAAAACCCTGTTTCTTTGGGGTTTTATGGAATTTCTTTGTTTTAAAGTTAATAACTGCCAAGAATAATGAGAAGAAGCCTTTGGAGTGTGTTTAATGATTTTAAAACCTAGGAGGGAAAAAGAAAGGTGAATTTGGATTCCTTTGAGGGTTTGTGTCTAGTGGAATAAGTTTTTTTGTAGTAAACAGGGTATTGTTAGAAGCCACCATTGAAAGGTCAAATAACCTTGGATAGACAGTTGTGGGATTCACATTTCTTTGTCATTGAAATTCCATAGTGTTTGCAAGATCTTTCCATTTGCGTCACTTCTCAACCCATACCATAAGGATTATAGTTCGATGCAAAGGAGTCAATCAACTATAGAGTGACCACTTTCACAAGAAGATAGAGGTGATCATTTAATGATCAAATCATGAATTACTAAGCATTACTTTCATCTTTCAATAAGACAACCAGAAGAAGAATTTTGTGCTTAATAGTGTATAACTGAAAATATGTTATACTTCTGTGAATCCTTGCATGCAAGGATACTCAATAATGAGTCCTTGCAAATCAATTCACAGCTCTCTATCCAAGAAGAGCAGGGATTGATATTGTGGCCCTCAGATTAACCCTGTTACCCCTGCAAATACAATCTCGGAACGAGAGATTCAAAGAGGAGAAGCAAGAATGCCAATCTCCATGAATCCTGTTCTTGCAATGCAACAATGAAAACTAATCTAAATGGCTGTAAAATGTAATAAACCAAACTAATTTATTGAAATGAAACTTAATCTACATGCAATGCCATAAATGAATTATTTTGCAAATTAATTTACTATGAAGATTAAGCTAAAATGCAATATTAAACTATATCCTCTAAAAATAAGATGCTTATATAATCAAACTAATGTAATCTCGAATGATAAAATTCAAATTTGCAGCATAAGTCTGATGTAAAAATTCGTGATTCTTTCTTTTTTTTTTTTTTGAAATGAGAATGAGAGGGCTCATTTTATAGGCAAAAGTAGAATTGAAGGCAAATTCAGAAACAATGTGGGATAAATAGAAAAATAGAAACAAATCTTGATTGGAATTCTTTTTTTGGTTTATTTCCCTTTTAACTAATTTGTTTCCCTTTTTTCATCCACCGGGATATTGAGGGATATTTCATTTATTTTATTTAATTTAAAGATAGTAATATCTCTTTTGACAAAACAAATAAGATTATGTAATTTGAAATAAATATTAATAAAATAAAATAAAATTATTTGAGTAAAATAGATTTAATTAAATAGCATCATTTTATTTAGTAATATTAAACTTCAATTAAATAACATTATTTTATTTATTAAAGGGATTTATTTCTTTGATTAAATAAAATTAATGAAAACATTCAAATATAGGGAAAATTGAAACATTTGAAATAGTTATTGAATTGATTAAGAAATTTGATTTGAAAATGGAGCAATCATTGATTGAGAGAAAGTTGATGTTGACAAATTAAATAAATGGGATTTGAAGTCTAGGTGACCATTTGGGTTTGCATACATTTGCCCCTCTTTGACTAATGTGAATTAGGCTAGGGATCACATGCAGTCAAAGAATGAAGTTACAATGTGAGATCGATTTGGGATCACAAAACAACTCAGATGTGAGGTCGACTCGGGATCACATCTGGACAAACATAAATAAAAGGCCTTTGAACATGAGGTCAATTCAGGATCACATCCAAAGTGAGAGATAAGAATCTCAAGCAAGGTTGCCCCAAGAGAAGCAATTGATAAATTGATAAAGTTGAATCAAGGATTGAAGTTTGATAGGTACTGCCCCCTCGTGATCGAAATCAAAATGAGATAGAGGAGAAATAATAAATTGAAAAATTTGATCAAATCAAACAAAAGATAGGGTTCTTGATGTAAGATGAAAAATATAAGAATCACAGAACCCAGGTAGATCAGCAAGAAAATTATGCCCTAAGGTTGAATTAGAAGAAAAGAAGTGGGGTGAAATCAAATGGAAGATAGAAGTTTGGAAGAAATGGAAAGAAATGGAGAGAAGGAAGAGAATATGCCTCAATAAAGAGGATGCATCAAAATCAATCAACTGTTTAAGATAGGGAATTTTGATTGAGATCACGAAAGAAGATAAGAAAATGAAGAACGTGATCATAGTTGATGAAAAATCCACAAGAAAGATGAAGGAAACCCTCTCAAACCCATAATATAGCCTAAAAGTGCAAATTAACATGAAGTCTAAATAATGCAAGCTACATGAAAAATGCAAAGGTGTACTTACAATGCAGGTGTATATGGGTTTTTGTGTGTTCATCATTCATTAGAGAATGTAGAGAACTATTTTCATCATTTAGACCCATTATTACGGTTTGTGGACATCCACACACAATCATCACACTAGTCACAAAGCATAACTATAGAGAACAGATGTGATTTATGTAAACGGAGATGTGGAAAGATTCTAACATGAGCATAAAGACATGCAGGGATCCAATATGACTACAATATTAACCACCCAATTTAATGTGTCATATGAAAACCACGCTCGCATCAAGACATAAACGCCAGGATTACCATGAGAATGGTTGTGCAAAAACATTCAAGGATGATGCCATAAATCTCTTAAGTGTATCGAGGAGACAACAAGAGACATTGAAGAGGTTCAGAACCTTCCCACAATGACTTAAATAAAAACATGCCCCATGCCCCGAGTCCTCTAGCTATGCATCATGGAGAGACTTATTAGACAAGGACACTAAACGAAAATCAATATCAGTCAGCACACAAAGAAAAGATCATGGCATATCTCAAGCATTAAGTGTTGCAATTAAAATTTTTTAAGTGTGTAAACTAATACTGAGTTCCAAGGATAAGGATCGAATGCTTGCAAGTAGGTAAGATCACATGACCGAACTAGATAAGACCAAACTGATAAGTGTTGAAAAACACACGATGTCAGGGGTTGTGTTGAAAAAAATAGTTGGGTTAGTGTTGAAAAACACTGTTTGCGAGGTGTCCTAAAGACAAGCATATCCAAGAGACCAAAGCTAAAACAGTGATGCCCCTAGACAAAGACAAAGACCAATTCTAAACCAAGGCAATAAGGACAAGGCATGATGGAGAAAGGCTAAGTGTCGAGGATGCATGCTAATAAATAGGGATGCAAAGGCCTCAAGTAGCGCCTGTTTCCAGGTTTTCACCACTTGGAAGAATTTTTTTTTATTTTTTTTTATTTTTTTTATTTTTTTTTGTATTTTTTCAACATCATATTTGAATTTTTTTGGATTTTTTGACAATATATCAATTTATTTATTTTTTGTAATTTTTTCAGTATCATATATCAATTTTTTTGGAACTTTTTTCAGGGTCATAATTATATACAAAGGATGCCCCCAGACAGAACAGGCATCAAGGATAGAACTTCTTCAAAAGTAAAACATTGATGCTCTCAGGAGCTAAGCTCCCCTTCAAGATAGTAGATAGGCACCTCGTGCTAAAAGTCAGCCAGATGATGTAGGGTCCAAGTTAATTAGGGTTCGAATTTGCCCTTCTGTTCTCGGTTCTGTTGGTTCTTAGGATTCTCTCGCAGGACAAGATCTCCTACTTGGAATTCTCTAGGGCGAACCTTTTGTTGAAGGCTTTGGACATCCTCTTTTGATAGACCCTCATATGGTCAAATGATGCTTTACGCTTCTCATCAAGAAGTTCTAATTCTTGCAATCTCATGGCGCGATAGTCTTCATCTGTAACTAGACCTTTGAGAGAGACTCGAAGTGATGGAATCTCAACCTCTAAAGGTAACACCGCCGTATGGGGCAAAAGGAGTAGTTCCCGCTTGGAGTAATTTAATACTGTTTCTATAGGCTCATTGTACGATTTATTCAGAGGTGCTGCCTCTACCATTCTTATGAACCTGCTCTGCAAAAATCTTGAGAATGGTTTTGTTTGAAGTTTCACCGACCATTTCCCCTTGTAGGGAAGTAAAATGGAGGACCAACAAGCTGTTTATTATCTTGAATCTTGGCGCAGTTCTTTAAGCTCCTTGTTTTGAACCGACCTCCATTGTCGATGATTCAGATGGAAAATTCCATATCATTGCATGATATGGTTTAAAATAAATAAAGACACTGTCTTGCCTGAGGCAATAGAAAGTGGGACAGCCTCTACCCATTTTGTGAAGTAGTCAGTAGCAGTGATAATGAACTTATGCCCACCTGATGAGTTGGGATGAATCTGCCCAACAAGATCAAAGGCCCATCGAAATGGCCAAGAGATATAGAAGGAATTAGTTCTCTACCCGAGCATGTATCGTGTCCAGCAGCCGACATTTTTCACAAGACTCTAGTAACAAGCACGTGATCTATCTCCATCAGAATAATAGTACCCTCGCCTTCTAAGCAACCTTCAGCCATGGAAAGACCATTAGAATGTCCTCCACATATGCCCTTGTGGATGTCAACTAGTGCTTGATCGGATTCCTCCTTTTCTAAGCACCTAAGAAGTGTTCCATCTAGACCCCTCCTATACAAATCACCAGAGATGAGGGAATGGCGAGAGGCGTTGCGGATAAGGTTTCTTCTTTCAGATCGGTTAAATGTATCGGGGATGATTCCATCACGAAGATATGAGTAAATAGCACCATAGCGGGAGGATTCATGATTGACAAGGGTACAAATGATATGGCTTTCAGGTGAGTCAAATATGGGATATCGTAGCTCTTCCACCAGGAATTCATATCTGGACTCATGTTCCTCTAACTGAAGAAGTGAAGCAAGGGTAATAAGCATCACCGCTTGTTCTCACTCTAGGGACTTTAGCTCTCTAAAGGTGACAAAAGTAAAATATCGCCTTAATGAATCAACCATTTTGTAAGGTACCAACTCATTACCCTTTGTTTGGTATTGTCTACTGACTTGGTTGATGATCACCGAGAATCCCCATAGATATGTAGTTCTGTGATATTCCACTCTATGGCCATTTTAGTCCATTTGTCAAAGCCTCATACTCAGCTATGTTGTTTGTGCATGGAAAGAGTAACTTGTAAGATTTAGGAATAGTATACCCATGAGGAGAAACAAACAACACACCAGCTCCAGAACCATTTTGCATGTAGGAACCATCAAAGAATAGTTTCCAGGATCTTTCAGCCATGTACATAAGATGCTCATCTGGAAAGTTGACTTGAATGGGCATATTATCTTGAATAGGGAAATTAGCCAGTTGATCTGCAATAGCTTGGCCTTTGATTGCTTTGCGCTCAATATACTCTATGTCAAATTTAGAAAGAATCATCATCCATTTAGCAAGTCTACCCGTGAGAGCAGCTTTACCGAGCAAGTATTTGAGAGGATCAATTTTTGCTATGAGGTGTATGGTGTGCGCGAGCATATAGTGTCACAATTTTTGAGAAGCAAACACTACTGCGAGGCAAGCTTTTTCAATACTAGTATAATTAACCTCATAAGAAACAAGAGTGCAACTAATATAATATATGGCCCTTTCTTTCCCTTGTTCATCTAATTGAGCCAACAATGCCCCCAGTGAAGATTCAGTAGCTGAGACATATAAAATGAGAGGTTTTCTTGGAATGGGAGGCATTAAAATGGGGAGACGGCTAAGTATTCTTTAATTTGATCCATGCTCTTTTGGCAATCCTCATTCCAGACACATTGAACACCTTTATGCAATTTTTTGTTGAAAGGTTGTGCTCTATCTGCCAATTGTGAAATAAACCTCCTTATGGATTGAAGGCGCCCTTGAAGACTCCTCATTTGGCTGACATTTTTGGGAGGTGGCATGTTTATAATGGCTTGAACCTTTTCAGGTCCACTTCTATTCCTTTAGCTGAAATGATGAATCCCAATAATTTTCCAGAAGTAACACCAAATGCACACTTTTTTGGGTTTAATCTTAGTTGAAATTGTTCCATGCGATCTAGAATCACTTCTAAATCAGCCAAATGTGTTTCTCTTCTCTTAGACTTAGCCAGGGTGTCATCCACATAATCTAGAATCACTTACAATGTTGGAAATCCAGTCAAATCCTTCTAAATCAGCCAAATGTGTACCTCTTCTCTTAGACTTATGCTACAAATTTGAATTTTATCATTTGAGATTACATTAGTTTGATTATATAAGCATCTTATTTTTAGATCATATAGTTTAATATTACATTATAGCTTAATCTTCATAGTAGATTAATTTGCAAAATAATTCATTTATGACATTGCATGTAGATTAAGTTTCATTTCAATAAATTAGTTTGGTTTATTATATTTTACAGCCATTTAGTTTGGTTTGAATGCTTCATTAATTTTATTTAATCAAAAGAAATAAATCCCTTTTAATAAATAAAATAATGTTATTTAATTGAAGTTAATATTACTTAAATAAAATGATGCTATTTATTTAAATCTAGTCAGCATAGTCTATGGCTCTAATGAATCCTGCACCAAGGAGCTTTTCTAATTCAGCTTTCACTAAAAGAGCTATATGAGGGTGCATTTTTCTCAACTTCTGTTTTACTGGTTTCACACCTGGAGCTATGGATAAATGATGCATAATGAGATTAGTGTCCAACCCTGGCATGTCTGAGTATGTCCATGCAAAGTTAATTTCCTTCTTTTGGAGGAACTTAGTATAAGCTTTCTTTTCTTCAGGTGATAAAGATTTAGCCAAGTGTACAATTTTTGAAGCTTCCTCTGTGCCCAAATTAACAGCTTCTGTAGGTTCAACCAATACCGATGATCTATCCTGGAAATAGCTTGGGAGACTATCAAGTACCTTATCCGTAGGTGCCTCTGGGAGGTTTTCACCTTTGGATACGATTTTTATTTTTACTTTTTTTGGTTCTGACACTGCCACATAGTGGTTTTCGCCATCAAAACTCTTATTCTTTTTTTCTTTTCTTTTTATCTTGTGACTAAGGTACTTGATGTCAGGTTCTGTCATACTGGTAGTCGGTTCACTGGTGGAAGAGACTATAGGTTCAATGGCATTTAGATAGCAGGTGATCTCATAGTCATTGTGAAATGTCAAGAGTTGAGGCTCTTGGTACCGTTGAGACCAATCAATAAGGTTGGGGTGAACAAGGGGTAGGTTAATGACCGGTTCAAGATTAAGGATATAGGTGGTGTCATCTCTGGTGACTGTAGAATTGGAATCTGTCAATTTTCCCTCTAAAGTGTCTAAATCAGAATTTATCCTAGCAAGCGAAGAATCGTCTACTAATGCGACATGTGGGTTCCAATCTTCTAATCTAACACATGACTCGTCAGTTACATCAGGTTGAGAACTATAAGCATGGACAACGTCCATATCCAAGTCAACTGTTGCATCTGCGAGTGAATCCCATTCAAACTCATGAGAGTCTATTTCTGAATTATTGTTGGAGCCTCGTGATGTAGAAGCCTCAAGATTTGGAAGAGGCTCCTCTCTTCTAGCAATTTTCTCAATCATAAAATTATCTGAATTATCACCATCCATTGTAGCTGGGATGGAGACACTATCCATAGTAAATCTTGCATTCATATAGTCACTATCTATTGCAAATGAGATAGGAGGACTATCAATTATTAAATCTCTTGAATCTTCCCAAAGGAGATTTGTTGAAGGTACCCAATCATCTGTTATGTCTTGTTGATTGGTCAAATTTGGTACATATTCTATGTCATCTTTACTATCCCTCCTATCAGAAATGGGGACAGTGCATTTATTGTTGTTCATAAAGCCTAGGCCAACCGGTTTCTTAGACTTACATGCAAAAAGATCATGATTGAGTGGTTCGGCTCTAGCATCTAACCTGTGACTAAGAGGGCCATATCCTCGATAACCCATCTTCTTGACAAAAGTATATCCTCTCCCATAGGACTTAGGAGAGGGGAGAAATTTCTATTGTGCCGGTATTTCTCCTCTTGTATATCCAACTTCAACAAATACTTCCTTTTTCATCTCTTGTATCAGACCGAGGGATTCAAATAAACTCACAATATTGTCATTGTCAAGATGATGGTTTCATCTCCGTGGAAGGCTTTCCATATGTCCTAGGGGAACAGAATCTCGCAAAAAGAGTCAAGTTGATACCCCATGCCAAGGTCTACCGGTCTAAATTTGTTTCGATACCGCAAAGTTGTTTCATAATCCCTCTCCGTTCTAAGTAAGAGGGACATGAATTAGTTGAAAGATTGAGTTAATTGGATAAGGTGTTATCCCCCGGTATGCAAATTCTATGTTCCATTGTAGGGGAACTAACAATCGGTGGTGGTAGATTCATGACCGCCTCAAGATATCATGAATCCATGGTCTACCCAAGTAAAAATGTTAGCGCAAGGGTCCCAGACAACAATTTGAAACAAGATATCTTTTTTCAACTGCCAACTCGACATGTGAAGCGACGCCTAATCCCTTTAGAACTTCGTCACTTCATCATAGGCCTTATGGTGATCTTTCTAGTGCTCCATCAATTTCTCCAATAGCCTAAAGTTTTTAAATAACAAATTCAAAGTACAGATATTTAACCCAACACCCCCATCAATCAACACGTGCCTGACACGGGTTTTATGAATCATGACTTCAATGTGAAGGGCAAGATTGTGTGGATGGCTTAGGGATTTGTCATCATCTTCAGAGAAAGAAAGGTAATGTGGGCTAGTAATGTGATTCACCATGCCTTGGAATTGGTCTATATCGATGTTGTTGGGGACATTTGATGTGCGCAAAGTGTCCTCAAGGATCTGCTTATGCCTAGGGGACAACTCTAGAAGCTCTAAGATTGAGATATGTGCTGGAGTTTTCTGTAACTGATCTACAAGATTGTAGTTTGGTTTGAGAGCAGTGGCGGACTTTATAGTGACATTCTTGGATGCCACTTGCTTGGATTTGTTGGATGGACCCGAACTAGGCCCTCTGAGAATAATAGGGGCTTGACTCCTGGTAACAAAGACAAGGGCTTGGGAAGATAACCTAGAATGAGGACCTCTCAAAGACCACAACAAGCCATTGGTTGTCAAAAATAGGAGAGTCATAACCATGGCTCCTCTTACTCCTTATCACATAATACTTGCCTCCAATAACCAAGCATGTTTAATACATTTTTCGGCCAGAGTAGGTGTAGTTGATTGCAGCCTTTGCCATTCTCAGGATTTAGAGGTTTCCCCTGTCAATTAGCAAAGGCTCCTCAGTAAAAGCCCTATGACTCCATTGGTATTTAGGCCATCAACTTGAAGCTTTCCACTTTTCTATAAAATCTTGGACGATATGTTTTAATTTCCAACAGTATGGCCGGGGCCATTATGAAATTTACAGAATGCCTTGTCATCCCACCAATGTGGCTTAGGATCTGGAATGTGAAATTTTGCAGGATCCCGAGGATGTGCCAAGTTGTTAGCAATGAGAGTTTTGAGAATATCCTCATATGTGTCACCCAATTTGGTAAATTGCCGCTTATGGTTTTTGGGCCTTTCCTGATATCTTGGTTTACTTTCTTGTTGTGGAGGTGCATTAAGCTTCATTGCTTGCACAGCCTTAGTCAAATTAAGAACACTTTGATCTCTTGATTGGGAAGAATCCACAACTCCATCATTGACAACTCGTTTGTTTTTGTTCCAATTGTTGTTCTTCCCTTTATCCCTATTGTTGTGTTGACCATTATTGGTATTATTGTTATGTCTGGTCAAAATGCCTTGTTCTTTTAGAACATCCTCAATGCGGCATGCAGTTTCAATCATGGTATCAAAGGAAGTGAAGACTATCTTTTTGATCTCATGTCTCATTTCGTGCACCAAATTACTAACAAGTATGTCAATCTTTTCATCCTCATGGATCGCCCTAGGATACCAGAGCATTGTTCTCCACCTTTGCAAGAAGGTAACAAAGGGTTCCCATTTTGTTTCAAGTTGCATAGGTCCAACATAAATGTGTCTTGACATTATATGTAAAGGGTTGGAACGAATTTATGAACAAGTTCTCTAAAAGTCTTGACAGAGGAGTGATATTGGTAAACCATTCCATCATTGTCCCTTTTAAGACCTCTAGGGAACAACTCATCAAATAGGAGTCAACCTGATGGAATTCAAAGCTCATAGTATAGAACTGACGCATATGGTCGTGTGGATCACCACTGCCATCATATTTATTGTATTGTGGGAATTCCACCCTCTTTGGAAAATCTTTCATACTCACACTCTTGTCGAATGGATTAGGACAAATCGAGTCTAGTGAGAATGAGCTCTTAGGTTGCATCATTTTCTCCATCATTTGCTTCATTTGGTGGATTTCTTCCTCTTGAGAGGGATTTTGTTTCTTTGTATTTTGTTGTCCACATCAAAATTATAAGGGACTATGGCACCCTTGTTGATTAGACTTTCCAAGAACTTATCTTTGTTTTGTTCCAAATACCTCTCCACATACTGTTGGAAGATAGGCTCTTGTTGTATTCGCATGAAGTCTTGAGTATCAAAATCATAATGTGAGCTACCACCTCCATGTTGGGAACCATGATGTACATGTTGGGAGTGTGGTCTTGAATTTCTGGGAGGAGTTTGCCTCCTATAGTGAGCATACTGAGAGGCCCTTCTTCCTCTAGGACTAGGAGATCTAGAAGGGGTGCTTGACTGCCTTCTACTTCTTGGTGTTCTGGAAGGGGTGGAGGGAGGAGAATTATGTCCACTGTTAGCACCCCTTGTATTGTATTATTTGTTTAATTGGTGGGCTAATTTCCTATCTTGCTCCTCTTGAGCGAGTTTCCTTTGTACTTCCAATAAAGCTTGGCTCTCTTCCTCAAGTTGTCTAAACTTTTCTTGCTTTGCAGCTTGTTCATCTAGAAAGGCTTTCTTTTCGCGTTCAATTCTTTTGAGCCTATCACTTGTGAACCTTGAGGTATGTTGAAATGGTGAACTTGGTCTAGACTATTTGAACAAGTCATTGGTATACGTTGTATTGACATGAGTATTACGAGGTTCATTGTCTTGGTCTTCATGTTGTGACCATTGTTCTTGGTGAGCTCGTCTCTTATACCTTTCATCCCGTTGATGGGCATCCAAATATCTTGTATTAATGAGGGGTGAATCAGGTTGATTATCATGAGAAGAATTTTCAAATATCATGTTGTTTCTGTGTTGTTCATAGATATCATCAAGATCTTGATCCATGGCTTCCCTCTCCCACCGAGTGACAGTATAACTCATATCCATACCTGAGTGGGAAGGTGCTGAGGGGGTACTCAAGTCACTAAAATGGCTCTTTGGGTCAAAATAGGTTTCAGACTTACTCCTAGGTGACTGGTCAAATATTGGTTCCTTTTCCTTTCTCTTTTGACGAGTCTGAACTAGGGGTAGTTGGTTAAAGACTATCTGAGGTCGCTTTCCTTGGCTCACTTGATATCTTGTTGTGACTGACATGAAAGGGAAAGTTCAAGTAAACAAAAAATTCTAAGAAACGCCAATACCAGACTAGGATAGTAAAAGTTTTCTCTTGTCCGAGAGAGATGGTGAAATAGAATTGTTGCAAATAGGTGCAAACCAACACTGCCACAGAGGTGCTCAATTCTTGGGTGAACACCCTAGCACATATGGATCAGGAGGATGACTTACACAAATTGTACTGAGTTTGAATTGTATGAAAATGGGTGGACAAGGAGACTACCAGCCCTCTCCAAGTGTGTTATCAAAGAGTCTAAAAATTTATCTATTTGACAGGAACAATTCCTAATTTGCCAATCTCAAGCAAAATCGCTTATGAGATCAAGGATCACTAATTCAAAAGGTCAAGGACACATAAACCCTAAATACAGAACAAGTCTCTAAAACTGGGACAAGTCACCTAATCAAAGAACTCAGTATTTCAGTTTGTTGTTTATTTTCAAAGATCAAGCAAGTATATCCATAGATTTTGATCAAGCACATAGGTTTCAATCAGACAAGTTGTGATACAAAAAGTAGTCGATAACAGATCTATCAAGGACAAAGCAACTTGATATTATCAGGGGAGTCTTGTTTGAAGATGTTTGGACAATGTTTAAGACTCAAAAACAAACACATAGCTATCCACCAAAGAAAATGGTGAGAAACCAAAACCTTTGCCCCATTGCTTATGCGCATACGTGCACCTCACACAGCCGTGTCACCCCCTAGAGGGCGCCCGTGTTTTTGGTGTTTCCAAGGACTCAACAGTGTACGTTCAAAGGTTACCCTTGTAGTAGGGGCCAGTGTCGCAACCGCCTCCAAACGTCCAGGTGTATGCCTATGATGGGAATCTGTGTATGATCAACATACGGAGAGATTCTTCCCCTTCCTTGCACAAAGATTATGACTCCTTTCGGAGGTGAACCGGGTAGGCAACTAACTAAGAGGTTTTACTTGGCTCGCTCTCACAATACAACCTTCTGCTCCTCCGGATACAGCTTAAAGCCCTCTAAAATACCACACCAACACCGGAATCACACACCCCTAGCTGTGGCTCCTGAGCGACCGGCCAAGATAATAAACGAAGCCCATGATGATCCAAGTCATGGAAAAGAAGTTACTATGGTCTTGGGAGTCTTTAGACTCAACAAGACGTTCTTTATTATAGTGAGGTGGAATCACCGGCGATAGGTGTGTACTCACTTGGGTCGTTCTCGGAGGTTCAACTTCCGACAGGCCCTCTAAAGGTGACACTGGACATGGCTCGGATTCGGGTTTCTAATTTTTTGATTCTCCCAAAAGGAGAAAAGCATACTTCTCTAGCCCGTCTCTTTACCCAAACACACTAAACAACCTTAATCACCGAGCTAGTTTCACTTCACCAAATCCACACGCTTTTGGGTTTCTGATTCTCTCAATAAGAGAAGAGCATAATCCCCTGACGAGTGAAAGTGCTAAAGATTCACTACCTTGCTCCGCTCCCTAAGAGTTCATCATATGAGTAAGATCATTAGGAGCCTGGATTTGTCCATGGTCATCACCCCCATGTAACAAAGAGCCAAATTCCCTACTCACTATCGAAACTCCTAAGAATTTTAACGAAACCCTAATTAGACTATGTGAATTGAAAAGCAGGAAAACAAACACAATATTTTTTTAAATAGGATCTTTGACAAGCGTAAGTGTTTGTTTTCAAGTCTTTGTCACGCGTCCTGCAATCAAACCGTTAGTGTGTTTCAAGTTCTCTGACTGGCGTCCTGCAGAAACTGTTATGCTCTGGAAAAAAAATTAAAAGAACTAGAATTAAAAAATCTAATTTAATCTAGTCAAAATTTAATCTAAAAGGAATTAGTTAACAAAACTAAAATTAAACTAAATTAATCTAATACTAAACTAAAAATTTAAAACAAAACTAATCTAAATTAATAAAATTAAAAAAAATCTAATCTAAATTAAAAAAAAATTCTAATCTAAATTAATAATTCTAATTTAAATTAATAAAGTTAAAAAATCTAAAGTAAAAAAATCTAATTTAAATTAACAAAGTTAAAGAATCTACTTTAAATTAAAAAAATCTAATTTGAATTTTAGAAACTAAAAAAAGTATCTAATTTAAAAATCTAATTAAAGTCTAAACCAAACTAACTAAAAATTAAACTAAATTAAGATTAAAAACTAAATTAAAATTAAAAACTAAACTAAATTAAAAACTAAAAATTAAAAACTAAATTAAAACATGCATAAAAATCTTCAAATTTTATTTCTGAAAAATTTGTTTATAATGAGTAGATAAAAAACAGAAACCCAAAAATTTTTTGAAGCAAAAAATAAAACCCAGAAATCGTTTTTTGATCCAGCAAGCAGAAGATGAAAAAAATAATTTTTTTTAAACATTTAGCCAGGTGAAAAATGACGCGCGACAGTTTTTTGTGCGGCTATTTTCTTCAGATCTGTGAAAGAAATCAAAAAACTGAAAGATACCCAGATCGGATTTTGACCCTAGCTACAAAACCCAGAAATCGTTTTTCCTGCAACTGAGTGGAAGCTGGATTAATGAATCAAAACTAAAAACGAAATTAAAAACTAAACTAAGAAACTAAAAATTAAAAACTAAATTAAAAACTAAAAACTAAATTAAAAATGAAATTTAAAAACTAAATTAAAAACTAAATTAAATTAAAAACTAAAAAATTAAACTATGTCAAAATGTATAACCTAAAAAATATGTTATACTGCGGAATTCCTTGCATGCAAGGATACCAATAATGAGTCCTGTAAATCAATTCACACGTACTCTCATCCGGTAGGAAGAAAGGGATTTATACAGCTTCAGGCCCCCGACAACTCGCTTACCCCCGCAGAAATACAATCTCTAACGTAGAGATTCCTGAAGAGGGAGTAGCCAAGAATGCCAATTCCATGAACTCCGCTCCCTGCAATGCAACAAATGAAAAACTAATCTAAATGGTCGTGAAAATGTAATAAACCAAACTAATTTTATTGAAATGAAAACCAGAATCTACATGCAATGTCATAAAATGAATTATTTTGTAAATTAATCTACTATGAAGATTAAGCTAAAATGTAATATTAAACCATATGCTCTAAAATAAGATGCTTCTATAAAATCAAACTAATGTAATCTCAAATGATAAAATTTAAATTTGTAGCATAAGTCTGATGTAAAAATTCGTGATTCTTTCTCTCTTTTTGAAATGAGAATGAGAGGGCTCATTTTATAGGCAAAAGTGGAATTGAAGGCAAATTCAGAAGCAATGCGGGATAAATAGAAAAATAGAAACAAATCTTGATTGGAATTCTTTTTTAGTTTATTTCCTTTTAACCCATTTGTTTCCCTTTTTTTCAATGCATATTCTTGAGAGGATATTTATTTGCTCTATTTAATTTAAGATGATAATATCTTCTTTAATGCAAATAAAATAAGATTATGTAATTTAGAAATAAATATTAATAAAATAAATAAAATTATTTAATTAAGTCAGATTTAATTAAATAGCATCATTTTATTTAAGTAATATTAACTTCAATTAAATAACATTATTTTATTTGACAAAAGGGATTTATTTCTTTGGATTAAATAAAATTAATGAAGCATTCAAACCTTAGGGGAAAATTAAAACATTTGAAATAGTTATGTGAATCGATTAAGAAATTTGATTTGAAAATGCTATAAATCATTGATTCGTAAAGTTGATGTTGACAAATTAAATAAATGGGGCCCAAAGTCTAGGGTGACCATTTTAGGTCAGTAATAAATAGGACTATGAATTATAACCAAACTGTTATGTTGAGCATGTCTTCTATTATAAACAATTAAACTAGTTGAGTATAAAGTCCTTATTTGGTTTTTTATACTCCTATAAGGCATGCCCAAATTCTTTGGTGAAGCAATAGTTGGGTGATCCCACAATTTACTAGTTTACAATTTTTGGCCAAACTGGACATTGAACTAAATTTTTTTAACTAAATCTTCACTTTCGGGCACCTGTAGCGGCTAAATCGTGAGGAATTTGAAGATTATGCAAACTAGTGATTTGTGACATTTTGTCTTTAGATTCTAAATATTTTTTTTTCAAAATTTTTGGAATCAGATTGCACTTCTTTTTCCATCTCCTTCGAAAACTAGTTTTTAACAGTAAACACCATTTAAATTAAAGAGTGGCGTTATTGGCTAACACATAAAAAAAAAATTTGTGAAGGAAAAAAATTTATTTTTTTTGAATTTAGATTCGTAACTACGATATCTAGTGCATGGAATTGGTTTCATAGCATTTCATTGAATATGTTTTTCTTATTTAAGTTTCAAAGTCAAACTAGTTACAATTTAGACATGATTTACTTGCTAACACATAACTTTTTTTTTTGTATCAAAATTCAATTTTTTTTGTTGGATCAGGGACATCAATATCTAGTGCACTAATATTTTTTAATTTTTTTTGATAATCTGCTATTTTTCCACATGTGTAGAATAGAGAGCTTGATTTTTAGTGAAAAACCTATGTTTAATCAAACTAAAAAAAATACATAATAAAACCAAAACATATTAAATTTATATTTGATAGATAGCTCATTTTGAGGACTACCATTATCTAGTTGGGTTTGTGAAGTCTCCTCCATTTTCATCTTCAACCTGAGCTTTGAAAGGAATTTTTTGGCAGATATTTGGTAGAAGAGGGGGAGAAGGGGGAAAAAGGGTAGTTCGCTCGAACCCCCTTCGAGTGAACCCCCTTGACCCTTCGAGCGAAGGGGGGTTCACTCAAAGGGGGGTTCGAGAAAACCCCCTTTTTTCAAAATTTCCCTTTATTTCCATTTTGGACAACGTGCAAAAGGTGGGTCTCATTATTAAAGAGGGTTTGCTCGAAAGGGGTTTTGAGCGAACCCCTTCTAGGTTAGAGTGAACCTGGGCCTATTCATGCGAACCCTCCAAAAAAAAAAAAAAAATCTTTATTGGGGCATTTTTGCAATTTTCCTTCCTCAACAGAATTGTAAACCAGTTTTGTGGGATCACCCAGCTGAATGAACCAACTGTCAAACTGGTGAGCAATATTTAGAAAATATTATACTTTGTATACTCTTTTTCCAGACCATCAAAGGGCATGCCCAAATCCTCAAATATTATCCTTAGCAAGTGCTTCAAAAGTTTTCTACACTCCTTTCCAAACTCATCTGTTGTATCTCTACAATGGAAGATCCAAAAAATTTTGCATAAGTTCTCAACTAAACATAAAAGAAAAGTAAAGAAATGATTCAAAGGAAGATTAAGAAT
>VDFB02189036.1:0-16925 GCA_007258455.2 Sequoia sempervirens | reverse complement strand
CACTATCTCTAGGTCATCCAATACTCTCCTCTAGTACTCTAACTTTCCCAGCTTATGCTGGACAACTGGACCTATATACCCATGAACATAAGGCATCCTTGCTGGATATTGTATATCTGCCACTAGACGGGTGATAGCTATATGCTTCCATGCACATATCTGTAATAGTGTCACTCCAACTAACAAACTAGCCCCTCTGAGATATACCTCCTGGTGAAGATCATGGTATAAGTGTGCTAGCATGCAAGATCCCTAAGAATATTTGGTCCCCTGTGTGATTATGCTCTCCAAAATCCAACCCCAATTGAATGAGAGTCCCTTTGACCTATGGCTGGGACATGGAAATCCTCCAATAAATCCAACAAGCACACATGGCAATGTCACATATGCATTGACCATCTCTCACCATGGAACCTCATAGCCACATATCTAGTCATCCCCCAAAACTATTTGAAGTGCATTAGTCCCTCCATGCTCAGTCGAATCATACACAACCAACTCGCCAATGATGAGAATCCTCAAATTTCGGTAAACATCCTCTGGTGTCACTGCAATCTCACCAATAGGTAAGTGGAAGGTGTTGTGGTCATTGTGCCACCTCTCTACCAAAGTGGTCAAAAGTCCCCTGTTAATCCTATGTTGGGGCACGTCTATCAATGAAGTCAATCTGCATCGTCCAATCACATTTAGATCATCCTGATCCAAATGTGGAATCAAATCCCAGGTCCTCGAGAATCACTCCTAAGACTAAAGGGTCCTCACTGGTTCCTATCATCATAACATATCACAAATCAGCAATCTTATCAATCAATCAATATCAATCAGCCTATCAATCTAATCAACTTTGATGAGATTTTGATTATATCTCGTGAGCATCTTTCATTGATCCTCACCTATCATGAGGTCAATCATCATCATCCTATCCTTGAAGCTCACCTATCATGAGATCAATCATCACCTAATCTATCAACATCATCAAATCAAAGGTTGACATGATCAACAATCATCAAAATCAAGGAGTCTAATTTAAAGTTCATCATTCTGGCATAGATGCGCTGAAACAGTGTTTCTATGCGCTAAAAACATCAATGCGCTAGAAAATTTAATCAATGCACTAAAACAAGGTCTCACAATGCTAAATCTCTCTAAGCACTATCAAATTTCATCAATGCGCTATTTCCCTCTATCAATGTGCTAAATGACATAATGCACTGAAACTCTAACTAAATATGCTAAATCTTGTTATCTATGCGCTAAACAACCAATTGTGCTATTACATTCATCAGATGCACTAAATCTAAGTATGCATGCACTATTTTACTATATTCACTATAACTTTGAATAGATGTGCTACAAAATTTAACCTATGCGCTAAAAAACCCTATGTGCTAGAACAGTGACCTAATGTGCTACATTGGGTACCCAAAAAACTGTTGGACTCAAGGAACACTAAGAGAGGGGGTGAATCAGTGTTCAACAATATTAAAATTTCATTCCAGATCTTAAACCATTTACAACACTAAAGCAAAAGTAAAGATGCAAGCACATGAAGGAAACAATCAAAATTCCATAATACCAGGATTTTTATGTGGAAACCCTGTTGGGGGAAAAACCGCGGTGGAGGTTAATCAACAATTTATACTCTATTAAAAGTATGAGAAAAAGGGAATGCACATGCATTCAGGTACACTGCCTAGAGCTCACTGCTCAAAAAGTTCACTGCTTATAGGAAGGATCACTACCTTACAAAATATTTGGATTACAACAAAAGGATGAACTAAGAAGATAGAATCTGCAAATGCCTGAGTACAGTTCCGTTAAGCTCATAGATCAGATTCTGGACTTGCCACCTGATTCTACACTTCACTTTGCTCTACCCTAATTCACTTCACAAAAATATTTTTCTACACAAGTAAAATTTTCTCAGCTGATCTTCTGATATTCACACACACATCTTCTCTACTCTTTTCACACTTACACCACCAAATGAATTAGCTGATCTCATATATATATATCCGCTACCAAGATTTAGTTGCTCCAAGTCAGCTTCAACAAAATATGAAATATTCTCCAACGGTCGGCTCAAATCACAAATTATATTTAATGCGCACCCACCCAAGTTGGGAAAACCATAGCTAGGACCCAAAAAAAAATGCCCAAACACAAAATTATTTAAACAATTATTCCTTATACATCTGTGACATGCAACATACATGTCAAGTCAGCCTTTATGAACAAATAAATAGAAAATCATCTTGTCGGATCTCCTAACTTATACACTGATTAATGTGAAATCATAAAACTTAGCAATAAGATAATATAGATGCTTAATCAAATTTCCCCATGATCCACAACTCAAAATGATGATCCGGTGAAGCATACAGATCAACATACTAACTAGATACCTTGTTCTTCATTCTTTCATCTGATAACTCTCTTCTTTACTCTTCCTACCGGTATGAACAAATCCTGATTTGCGCACTAGAAAAATGACTTAGGTTGCCATCAATGACAACACTAGAAGCCATATTCCAACAATCTCCCCCTTTGGAATTGATGGAAACACTTGGTGAAAAATGACTAAGTGTCAAAACCAATATAATTACACTGCCAAAATTCAAAATTTCAAAACATAGCCCCCCCTTAGAATGATAAGGAATTTTTCACTGCACTCTCTCCCCCTTTGACATCAATGATAAACATATTTTTCACTGAAATCTCTCCCATTTCAAAAATTGGATCAAAATTTGAAGAAATACAACTGCTGCTCAAGTCAGAAAATTATCTTATACTTATCTTTAATTTTTGGAAGAAACTTCTTCCATGCTTCCACTGCAATGCCGATGATTATGATCATGTTGTTGTTCTCAGATGTCTTGTTAATAATTTGAATGAGAGATTCTGGAATTGTGATTGCCTCTTTTAATTTCTCTCCTTTCCCTAGAACCTCAATTAGCTTCTCTAGCTTGCATTCAGTCAGATCCTTTACTTTCCAAAAGGTGTCCACAAGGTTGTTTCTGGTGAAATGAAATTTTGCATGCTCAGAATACAACTCTTGAATTCTTTTCTTGACTGCACCATCCTGATCCTGAAACATGTTGTAATCTTGACCAATTTTGTTCAGCTCAGCTTCAATCTGCTCTAGCTTATCCTTGTATCTCCCAACTGCATGAGGCCAATGAAGACAATAGTTGTAGATGTTGTTTGTTGTATTAATGCATTGCCTCAACACATTCATTTTCCTTTTCAATTTGGTAAGAGATAGTCTAAACTGCTCCTTTAGATGAAGAATTATTTCTCCCTCTTTCCTGTCCTCAGACTCAGAGACCATGGCATCCTTAATGCACTCAATTATCTATTCAAGAAACACATTCTACAAAATCTCCAATCCAATGTTATTGTGTGCAAAATAAGTACTCAATGTGCTCTCGATCGGGTCATGCTCATATGAGGGTTTCTCAAACCATAATCCAACAATTTTCTGCATCTCATCTTTCTCCTGAACAAGCTAAAATATCTTTGCTTTGGATAAAAAATCTTCTTCTTCACTTCCTTCTGCCATTACTACATCCAGTTCAACTGATTCTAGTTCTTCAGCTTCAAGTGCTTTTACCAGGATGGAAAAACTAATTGCTCCAAACCTCCCTAGCAATTCCTTAAAGAAATTTGCACATTCTTGCTCACAGTTTGCAAGTATTAGAATATTCAAAAATTTGTTTGCAAACCAGCTCATTCTCTTTCCATACAACATTATAGATTTGTGGCAAGCAATTCAAAAAATACATCACAAGAAATATGACCAAGGTACAAAACCTGAAGGGGTAATCTACCTCCTTTATCAGTTGCACATTTTCCATCAATTAATCTTTTAGCAATCCTCACAGATCAAAATCTTCATCCTCCATTATCATTTTATGAGAGATATAAACTGCGCTTGCCAAGGTTGTGCCTTCTCTGTTTCTAAAAAATATTTTATATGAAATTTCATGCGCAATGTACCTTGTTATCGGATCTTTGATAGTCAAAAGTATCAAAGCCCTCTGATCTCCAGTTACTCTGGTTAGGGTTTCGACTTCCTTATTCTGAATTGACTTCTTTTTTAGTATATCCCTAACATTGCACAAACCCATTAGATTCCTGATCACTTTTTTTGAAATGTGATAGGCTTTATCTAGAGTTAGAATGTCATCATTCAATTTGTTCAGGATAAACCTAACAACTTCCACAATGACAAAATAATGAAATTCACTCCAAATCTCAAAATTTTTGTGTTTCACACCTTCAATCCATTTCAATTGATCGACCAACAACATATTTCTCACATCCTTAATCTTCTCACTACTATATTCATCTAAATTCACCATTCCTTTGATTTGCTTCATTTTCTTTTCTGTACCGAACAAGTTTCTACCGAGCACAAAATTAAGTGAGAATTTTGCAAACAACTGAAATACCTAATGAATTTATCACCGAATCAACCTTATTCCTTTGAAATTATGTTGTAGAGGCTCTCCTTCTATTCTTCTTCAATGCAAGGTGACAAATGAGGGTTCCAAATACCCTTTTATAACTTTACACCTAACCCTTTTATTGCATTAAAGTTTTTTCCCTAGGAGTTTTAGATACTTTGCTTCCTCAAATAGCAAAAGAAGAATTCATCCACAGACCTTCTACTCCTCAAACTTCTACACAAGTGATCACAGATACATTTGCAAACTATTAGCACAACTCTTGATGATTTCCTGCATTCTGGTGCCAACTACCGATAGGGGGACAAAGAATTTCCTTGAAAAACTCCCCCTAGGCCAATGGCCTAAGATCAATTTTTGGAAGAATTACCAGAAGTTGCTTCTAGTATGGGCTTATTTCCTTCATCAAATTCACTCCTCCTTACCCATTTTTTCTTCATCTAATCTCTTATTTCTTCCATAATCACTTTCTCTTTCCCCTTCATCTTTCTGTGAAATTTTTCCTTTGTATACCAGACCTCTTCTATCCATGTTTATGTTCTTGTAGAATCTTGCAATGTGGCCAAATTTGTTGCAATTGTAACACACATGATTTCTTTGTTTATACCATTCATTCCATTGATTTCCTCTTGATCTGCATTGATTAGCAATATGCCCAAATCTTCCACAAGGGTAGCATTTAACATTCCTTACACTGACAAACATACTTCTACATTCAATTGACTTATGACCAAACTTGTTGCAACTAAAACACTGACTAGAAAATGATGGACTACTTGAATTTGTTTTACTTCTACACTAAGAAGCCATATGACCAAATTTGTTACAAGAAAAATAGTGACCATTAAAATTTTGAGCATTGGGTTGTCTTATCGGATACCTTCTACATCTATTCATCTCATTTCTTTTCCTGGAATCCTTATGTTCAGATCTAAAGCTCTCTCCCTTCTCATATGCAAGACCTCACTTGTCATTTGCATTCTTCTATCCTTTAGTCAGCTCATCAAACTTATCAGAACTGATCCTGAACTTCTCCTTGTATTCATTTACAGTAGTGAGTTCATCTCTGACAATAAATGTTTTTCTTCCAAGCTCTTGTTCATTATTTCTTGATTGTTACAGTTTAATCTCTAGTTGAATGAATCCACTGTTAACTCTGTTGCATTCTTCAGATCTTTCCTTTAAGGACTAGGCTAGATTCTCTTCATTTTTCTTCCTTTCTTCAATCTCCTTAGTCATCTTCATAGCCATAGATTCCATCTCAAGCTTCAGAGTAGCATTGTCTCTAGCATGCTTTTCACATTCTTTAGTTATCTCTTTTAGGGTCTAATTCAGATGAACAACTTCCAAGCATTTACTTTCTTTTTGCTGTAGTTGATCACATAGTTCCTTCCTCTTTTCTCTTGACTCATTGATTTTATCCTTCAAGGATTGAATGAATTTTTCAGCATCCTAAAGATTTGTTTTTAATTCCATGACTTCTACTTTAGATTGATCAAGATCATCAAGTGCCACCAAAAGCTGTTGTTGAAGACCACCTGAGTCCATTACATTCCAAGATCCACCTCAAGCTATTAAAATTCTACAAAGGAACCTTGCTCTCATACCAATTGTTGGACTCAAGGAACATTGAGAGGGGGGTGAATTAGTGTTCAACAATATTAAAATTTCATTTCAGATCTTAAACCATTTACAACACTAAAGAAAAAGTAAAGATGCAAGCACATGAAGGAAACAATCAAAATTCTATAACACCAAGATTTTTACATGGAAACCTTGTTAGGGGAAAAACCACGGTGGAGGTTAATCCACAATTTATACTCTGTTAAAATTATGAGAAAAAGGGAATGTACATGCATTTAGGCACACTGCCTAGAGCTCACTACTCAAAAATCTCACTACTTGCAGGAAGGATCACTTCCTTACAAAATGTTTGGATTACAACAAAAGGTTGAATTGAGAAGATAACATCTGCAAATTCCTTAGTAGAGTTCTGTTAAGCTCATAAATCATATTATGGACTTGCTTCTTGATTCTGCATTTCACTCTGCTCTACCCTAATTCACTTCACAAAAATCCTCTTCTGCACAAGTAAAATTCACTCAACTGATCTTCTGATATTCGCACACACAATTTCTCTACTCTTTTCACACTTACACCACCAAATGAATTAGCCGATATCATATATATATCCACTACCAAGATTTAGTTGTTCAAAGTCAGCTTCAACAAAATATGAAATATTCTCCAATGGTCGGCTCAAATCACAAATTATATTTAATGCACACCCATCCAAGCCGGCCAAACCATAGCTAGGACTCAAAACAAAATGCTTGAACATATAAATATTTAAACAATTACTCCTTATACATCCACAACATGCAACATACATCAAGTCATCCTTTATGAACAAATAAACAGAAAATCATCCTGCCAGATCTCCTAACTTATACACCGATTAATGCAACATTAGAAAACTTAGAAATAAGATAATATAGATGCTTAATCAACTTTCCCCGAGATCCACAACTCAAAATGATGATCCAGTGAAGCATAAAAATCAACATACTAACTTGATACTTTGTTCTTCATTCTTTCATTTGGTAATACTTTGTTCTTTACTCTGCCTACCGATAAGAACGAATCTTGATCTACGGACCAGAAAAATGACTTAGGTTGCCATCAATGACAACACTAGAATTGATATGCTAACAAACAAGCCATATGCCAACAAAAACATCATTCAAAAATTATGAGGAGGTTTCTCAGGGTACGTACCAGAGGTCCATACGTGGCTGGGCGGTTGTGATGTCGTACACGCTTGAATCGGTGGGTCTGGATTGGAATCACCATCTTGCCAAAAGTTGCTCAACTCACTCAATCAATCCAAGTTTTCAAAATGCAAAGACACAAATGAGTTTAAATCACATTGTTTTAACCTTTTAAAGGGTGATTAAATGGTATTTTTAATAGGATTGATTTATTTTATTTTTTCAAAGGGGCTTAATTAATCAATTCATCACCTGGCATGTTCATCATCATTTTTCGGGAGATAAATCGTCAGTGTCATAAAATTTGAAAATCATCATCAAATCATTTGAAATTCATAAAAAATTTCAAAAAATCCTAAAAATTCAAAAAATCATCGATTTATCTCCAGAGGGGGCATATATCCATCATAATTCAAAATTCAGCGTCTAGGGCATATGAAAAAAAAAATTCAACATCATCAACAAATTTTTCTTTGAAGCAATGAGTAAACACATCACTTCAAAGAAAGGAAAAATGTATACTCCTAAAATCAATCAAGATAATCAATTAATTAAATATAAGGTATTTAATTAATAAACTTCTTATTTTGTCTACTTCTAAATAAATTCTAAATTTATTTATGTAGTTCACACTTTTTAATTCTTCTAATCTTAAATCATATTCTTCTAATCTTAATTAAATAAACAAATTCCAATAGTTTGTTTTATTTAATTAATATCTCCTTACTAAATTTGAATAATTTCAAATTTAAATTTGGTCATATGTCTACAACTTTTCCTCTTGCCACATCATCAAGTGTCTCATGAATTTAAATATTTAAATTGAAATTATCCTCAACAAATTTTGAAACAACCTTGGACACTTGGCTCTTCCATTTCATTTATTCTTCTAAACACTTGGAAAAGTGTTCTATTAAAGGGAACCATCTCCATTATTCCCTCTAACTTCTTCATTCTCCACCGTTCATCTCTCTAGCTAAAATCTTGACCGTTGGTTGTTGCCACATTAGAATATGCCTTGAAAATCTTATAAATACAACCTCATTCTCTAGCATTTGATATCCCATCTTTGAGAAAACTTACTCTATAGAAATTACATGAGAACATTTAGTGTTTGAGCATTAGAGCATTAGAGCAATTAGTAATTAGCAATTAGAAGCATTTAGTTTAGCATAATCATGGCTTAGTTATTAGCTTCATTTCAATTATCATATTAGTTTTCATACAACATTTTGCATCATAGTATTTAGTATCATTTCTTCATCACAACACCATTATCATTTACAACATATCATATAGTTATCAATCATCATGTAGGAATAGATTTAATGCATTTCCAACATCTTGTTCCTCAAGTTGTCATTCTAACAGTCATAGTGCATGCACAAATCTAAAAGCCATTATGATTTAATGAATCCCTGGAGATAGGAGACAATGGGATGATTTTAGGGAATTTGTTGTGTTTCAATCCAATTATTTTTGTGATTCAATTCTCTAATATAATACGTTTCATTGATTGTGTGGTTTTATTACTTGTTTACTCACATTACACAATTCACACAATGCAATTATTAGTCTAATTTATTCTCATACACTTAAGCTAAACTTAAGAGTGTTTTTTATATTAACTAGAGAGCTTTTAGTAGATCATTATGTCTCATTGCATGATATGTTAACACTTGTCATTATCTAATCTCTTTATCATTTAGGGTTGATCCTATATAGCACTCAACCCTGATTTGTATTATCTCTTTGAACTCTAAACACTTGAATTCTCAACCTTTGAGGATTCTTATTTTCCTTGAAGATTCTTTAGGTTCATTCTGTAGCCTTTTTGGTTGAGGATATTGCATATTATTTTTTGCACTCTCTTGCATGGAAGGTTTCTTTGTTCATTGTTTGATTTTGTGGCTAGTGTTTTTCACAATTCTAATATTTTGGGTGCTAGATTTGGGCTAAATCCAATCCCAAACCTTTTAGGTATAATAGTAGGCAAGCTCCAAAGCCAATTCCTTTGGGAATCAAAGTTGGGTCAACTTTGACATCAGCTCTTTAAAGCATCTGAGCATGTAATGGTGATTTTGTTTGTGTGTATGTGTCATTGTGATTTAGACTATATTAATTGTGGATGTTAGTGTGTAGGTGGCATTGCAATGTTTATCTTTTTTTAGTAATATTCTATAAAAAAACATTATTTCTTGACAAATGCTCTCGGTGTTCAATTTGAAACATCACATAAAATCAACCATATATAAACAAATATCAAAGTATTTGAAAATAGTCAAATGCATAAGATTAATTTATTAAAAAATTAAAAATTAAAAAAAAAAAAAATTCATATAAGTTATAATCACTGCAAATTGAAATTAAAATACGTGAAATTAAATTTATAAATAAAAATTGAAAATATTCTTTAATAAAATTCTTTCATATCTTTCAGTTATTAAAATAAACTAAAATAATATCTTTAATACACAACTTCAAACAAATAAATTGAAGCCTTTCCCAATCTAAAACTAATTAAAAACATAAATACATCATTACTTCAATCATCACTTTTTCATGTCAATGTTGAGAACAACCCACAAACATATCTAATTACTAAGTATGGAAAGAAGAGCCCAATTTTCAGCCTTGAAGCATCAACTAGAATGGAATCAAACTATTGTCTTAAAGGTATCAATAAAATCACCCTTTATTAAATGTTTAAACTATATTCAATTCCCAACTCCATCACGAAAATATAGAAATATGACCTGTATTGCAAAACATAATATTTGTAAATCTCTGAAGATCAAGCTTGCATTTTGAGGAAGAAAAACCCCACTGAAATCACAGCTTGTTACAGATAACGAGGACTACCAGATATCTCTCCAAATTTTGCACTTAAATAAAAGAAAATGTTTCTAAAATGTCTCTATAATATATGTAGATTGCGCATATATTGTATCCATTCACGTCTCCTCTCGGAATCAAACTGGAATGATCTGTAAAGACATTGAGCATAAACATGGCATCCTAATGCCAAACCGAGAGAAGAAAACCTGGGATTTTCCCACATAATGCAAACAAAATGACGAGGAAAGAAGAAAGGCTGATCTGCGACATGACCATTAAAACAAACGACGTAAAAGCGAACGTTTCTTTCATCCGGATTCTCCAGACTTTTCATGCCGTTTTCCCTTATTTTTCTTAGGGTTTTATTAATAACTGATTTTCCTGGAGAGTCGGCACTTGTGGCTGCATCAATGGCTTCTTTGTCAATGCTCACCCACCAGTAGTAAGTGCGCAGCAAATGTTGTAAGCTATTCCCAGCGTTTGTTTGAGTTTGGATTGCGTGAAGATGAAAGAAATATGACCACAAGTCAGGCAGCCCAAAACCATCGACTTGCTGATCGTCAATGAGCTCCCATGGGAAACAAAGTTTCTTTAAACGGCTGACTGGCGCCGCCATGGTCACCTAACCTCACTGCTTTAGCGTACTCAAAGATGGGAGATGAAACGAAATGAGGTTCAGGACTCCTTTGCTTGAGCTTCTATTTATACACCCAATGTTTTAATAGGGAACAGAAGCTGAACCGTCCATGGTATATCTAACGAAAAGCACAAGTAAACAATTTTTTTCAGCAATGGCGTGGTTAGCAGCCAAGCAGAATGATATTGTTTTTCGAACTATCCCCTAATTTTTAGTTTTTAAGTTAGTTCTATTCATGTTACTAATATTTAGAGAAAAAAATTAATATGTGACTTTAAGGATAGGGGAAACGTACTAGTAGCCGCTAGGGCTAACTTTGCACATTCGTGCAGAGTGTAAAATAAGTCCGATTTTTTTTTTTGTGGGCTTCTTCATAAGTGAGTGAATCTGTTTGTTTTATGTTTTGATTTACGGTTTGATCGTAAATGTATTGACTAGAGTGTAAGGTGATATTTTTTTTATGAAAATTGATAAATAATTTTATCCTAACCTATTTCCATTATCATCATAGGATCTAGATCTAATATCCATATTTAATTATTCTTTACCTTAATTTACATCAATGGCTACATACTTGATATAGGTCAATTCTCTAGTCATAGATTTGAACTCCAAACCTTTTATTCAAATTTCTTAATTTGAATGAACATGTTTTCCTCTCTTACTATCCACTCTAAGATGACTAAAGCACAACTTAATTAAAATTAGAAACTAGGGTGGCGTATTTAAAGACTACCCCTAATTAAAAATAATCATCTAGGAGTAATCAAAGAGCACATCTATGAATTTGATAAAAAATAATTTACATCAACATTACATCATTATCCTACAACCATATTACATTCTTTCTTATTGTTCTAAGCCTTAATTCATCATTATTCAATTAGTTCAATGAGGGGTTTGAATGAGGAGAACATGAACCTTGCAATTTACTAGATTTATCAAAGTCATTTATAATACCACATATATTTACATAAATTTAGATACAAAAAATAAAGATGAACAAGTTGAAGATTGTGGAGTTTTCCCATATTAGATATGTAGTTATAGGTTTAGATAATATTGACGCCATTTATGGTTTATCCCCTTCTCTAGCTTCTAGTTTCATTTTAAAACATTTCAATGCAAGCAATCTTAGTAATTTGGAACTAGGAATTTTATATGTGCTACAAATGTATTTGATGGGGCTCAATCTTTGTCTTATGTAATATCTATATCTCCCCATTTGTCCGTATTCCTTGGTTGAGTTTCTTATCTATTATAGGTTAGTGCAGATTTCATGAGTGCTCAAGCCTTTTTTAGTTATTCATGTACTATAAATTTATGTTGTAAAGGTGGTTTGTTGCTATTGGTCAATTATAGTGTAAGTGATTTTCTTGAGTTTAGATAGTAGCCAATTATTAGATTTTCCATTTTTGCACACTTACTACATATGTTTGTACATATTTTCCATTTGGTATATGTTTGTGCATATCTAGACCATTAGTCTGGATAACTCAATAATGATGATGTAACTCATTCAAATTTGGTGTTATAAGTGCTCATTGTTGCTCCTAGGTCCCACGAGTTTTCAAATCATTCTTATAGAATGAATGCATGATATTGGATATTTATTAAAAAATCCAAGTTCGTTTATGGTGGAGGATTTCATTAGCCAAATAAATTTAGTGGAATTTCTCTATCAAGTGCAATAAATGTGGAAGTAAAGATTTGGTCATGGCATTTGCACCACATATTTGATTCCAACTGGTTATGGCTAAAGGGTTAAATATAGGAGGGGTTCTAAGAGTTATTTAATGATCCTTTCTTATATGGCCCTTAGAGTTTCCAAGGTTGCTTCTCTCATACTCTTTAGGTTCCAAGGACCATTAGATGAAAAAGTGACTAATAATCCTTGGCATTTTGATGAGCTCAAAAGCAATATAGCCTAATAAAGCTTTGACATTCATCAATTATTTCTAAGTCACTAGGCAATATGCTTTTCTCTTTTGTTTTTGTGTGCACACAAATAAATTGCATCAACATAATGTTCTCATCTATGCAAGGCATAGTGGTGTGGCCATGTGAGATCTATATATTCACCAAGTGTTTATTTTCTTTCTGAGCCATGTTATTAGGGAGTGACATGGAAGATCTAATGGCTCTTGAAACTATAAAATAAAAGAATAAAATGTTATAATTTTTTTCTAAGAATCCTTTGATCTTTTCAATTGATGATGCTCAATAATAAAAGGAAATTATTTTAAGAGAAACTTATTGGCTAAAATATTTATGTTTTAGAAATTACGTGTTCCCATGAAAAAAAGGTGTTTAATATTCTGACATGTAGGTAGAAGGAGATATGTGGTAGTACACATTGTAATTGTAAATTAGATTTATTATTCTAAAAGACTAACATAAAAAAAATGTCAAGGGGATGGAAAGACAATAGGTGAATGAGGAGAGGCCATGCATCTTTCAGAGAAATATTATTGTTGGGGCTAGTGTGTCTATTTAGTAGTATTGCTTTGATTTTTGAGTCTTAGTTCTCAAAGAAATTATTTAGGTATTGTCATTGCTATTATCTACTTAAAGTCCCCACCTATAAATTATCCTTAAAGTTTCAGATGGATTTTTTTGTTCATGCAAAACTTCATAGAATCTCATTGGCTTTTGATGAGGTTAGTCAAACCATCTCAAGAGCTGAATTAGTTTTTGAAACCTTAGTCAAGTAAGTGAAATAATTGTTTTTGTTGCATATATAAGGTTTTTAGGATATTTTCTCTTGAGTTCATACTCTTGGCGTGAATATATTGGAATCCATAAAGGTTCTCAAAACCTTTTCAGGAGTAAACAAGGTTCCTAGAATCAAGTGCAACTTTGAAAAAGGCTTGTTGGATAACAAAATTTCAAAGATTTTAAAGAAGAGAGAATGAATACAAGTGGTTTGAACTGATGGGATACAAAAGGGAATGAAAACATGTTTCAACATCCAAAGAAGTTCTTAAACCTATTTCAGAAGTTGATAATGTTCTAAAAACCTTGTCGATTACCAAAAAGGTTCTTATAACTAGTTCCAATTTCGAAAAGTGGCTTGTGTGAGTGAAATGGTAAAATTATTGAAATTATTAAGAATTAAAATATCATTTCAAAGAAATAGGTGGTTTTGAGTACTATGCAAGAAGCTTCCATGGTTATGAAAACCATTTAAACTTTCGATGGAGAGAAATTCGAGAAAGAAAGAGCATGTCAAAAAGAAGTGAATGCTAGCATACACCAACATTTAAGGTAAAATTAATATAAATCCAAAGCATGAGAACATCAATTTATTTCCTATTAATCAGGATTTCTTTACCCAATCAAGTTTATTTTGGAGGAAACTTCTAAAACAAGGTGAGTGGAGAATATAAAGGAAAGCATGACTGAGGAGCATTTTTAGAAAAAATCTACATCTTCTACGAGATAAATCTTTTGTTTGGAGTTAAAGGTACACAATTTTTTCACTAGAATTCTATGTAAATGAAATTTCATGTAAAGAAAAGGGATTTCTTGAATATTTGTGGGATATGTAGTTGCCTATATATACCTCTAGATATAATTACTTGTGCATTCAGTGGATTGATTCAATTCATCGACAACCTCATTTTAGACAAAATAAAATATAAATACCTAGGATACAAACATCTCTCTCAATTGAAGAGTTCATTACTTGAAATTGGAGATACTAAGCTAGGGATTGTTGACCTAAAGGAAATTTTGGAAAGAATGAATGAAGAAAATAGGCCACCTATTACCCATAGACTAGTTGAAAGTGGACTTTTGTGGGCTTTTAGTTCATGTGTCATCATCCAATGGCTAAATTTAGTAATAGAATGCATAAACCATTACAATCCTAAGACTAGGAAAGTGAAGACTTGATATAAAATGGTAGTACTTGATAAAGATACTTTACATTCACTACTGAAACTGCCTTAGAGGACTGAATATGCATTCATTTAAATGTCGTCATTTCATACCTACATTTCATGGAAAATAAAAGATGCTACCTAAAAACAATAGTGAAATAATGGGTGACAATTACGAAGAAAATAAAATCACAATTTCCCAAAAATTTATATAGGTCCTATTTTATGAATGAAATAGGTGAAATCATTGTGTTATTGCATATGTTGATTGGCATTGAATCTGTGAATAATTATGAGGTATGGATATAATTTTTCATTTTTATCATTTGTCATGGGGAAAAATATATTAATTGGATTGAGATCATCATTGATCAAGTTCATAGGAAAGTGATAGAATTCAAGGCCAATACACATTTTTTATATTTCGTCATGTTAATTTTATGCTATTTTAAGTATGATGGTTTGGTAAAGGCTGAGAATCTAGGGAGATTTGAATGAAGATACCCTAGTTTATGATTATTATTCCCAACTCTAACTAGAGAAAAATTATAGGCATTTTAGAAGGTTGAATGAGGCATTTGCAGTGTTGGTGGTTTGGGAATTATAAAGAGATTTGAGCATCAAGATTTCCCCAGAAGCTACCCAACTAATTAATACTTATGGAAGATTTTTCATCCAATTCCAAAGGTTCACCTACATTAGGATCAATGATATGATGAATTTCTATGCAAATTTCCTAAGTACATTAGTGATATTTTTGTGTTAATTGAAGTTTGTAGGAAAATTGGAGAGTTAAATAAGAGAAGTTACAAACAAAGAAAGTTGGTGTTCCTTTCCCTACTTCTAACAATATAATTATTTTTTTAATTCCTTGACTATAGAAAGGGGCATGGTAAAGTATAAGTTGCAATTATTTGATTTTTTTTTTCATTCAACAATAAGGATTTTGTCAAAAATAACTTGTAGCTAGGTCTTGGCTTTTACCATGTATCCGAATTAGAAGATTATTGGGCTCATTGTGATAATGTGTTTGAGGTAATTAGAAGAGATTGGATGTGGTTAATAATGAGAAATTTTACAATGTACAACCTGAATTAGAATATCCCAGAGCTGGTAGATGATGAGTCTAATTTAGTGGACCAAGTATATCATGATCATATACAAACAATGCCTATTTTTCCCATTAACTGGAATAATAGGGAAATTAAAAACATTGAAAGAAGAATAATAGTTGTATTGAGGAAAAAGGATTGGATAATAAAAATAATAGAAAATCCTCCTAGCCTTAAAAAAATAGGAACAACAGGCTATAGAAAAGGGAGAATCAAATCAAATACACTCTACTCCTCACACTACTTTTTTGGTAGCAAAATCACATACAAATAAGGGAGGGGATAAATATGAACCACCCAAAGGAAGACATGAAGATACATGTGGAGATGTCACAAAGGAGAAGAGGAAAGAGAAGGAAGTAATGGAGGTGATAGAGGAAATGGTTATGAAGGTGGCATCATCCAAATCATAGGAAAGTATTCCACCATTACCTCCACATTCTACTCATAATCCATCTCCCATTTATCTCTAGAGGTATTAACCTTTGATACCCCTTCGATCAACTAATGTTTGAATTTCACTCCTAGTGAGCCTCCTACCACTCCAACTTCTTGGTTGCGAAAAATGTTCTCAAAAAAGAAATGTTGTAGAATTAATCCTTCCAAATAATTAGGTTGTTTCAATCTTGTTGCAATGAACCCATCAGCCCAAGAAGTTAAAAACTACCTCAAGGGTGATGATTGACATCGACTCTAGAGGTTTGTATGTTGGTATTTACCACCCCTATGTCCAAAATAATGCTAGTGAAGCAAGAATGTAAGATTTTAATATCACCAAGGTGAATTTGAGGCCTTCTTGAGAGGGTGATGTGCATAAATTTTAGATGTCAACAACATGATTAGTGGAGTAAACTGAGAAAGAAAAGAAGTCAAAAGTGGAGGTTAAACGTTAGCTAAAGCTTTGAACTTACTATTTCAAATCTATTTTTGATACTTATGATCAACCAATAGGGAAAATTGACTTTTCCTTTGATACAAGTTTAATTAGTGGGAAAGCAGTTATTGAAAAGGTTTAGAAGAATAAATGCTATGGGAAAACAATAAAAGATTGGACCTCTAAGATTTCAAAAAAATCTATGAAATTTATTGAAGATAATAAAATATCAAATAATATAAAAGATAGGAAGATGGAGATTGATGATGATATTACAAATTCAAAATATAAAGAATCTAACTAGCTCAAAATGGACAAAAATTTGAAGGAGATGACAGAT
>VDFB02189031.1:0-22049 GCA_007258455.2 Sequoia sempervirens | reverse complement strand
CTAAACTTGAAGAACAAGCTCAAATGGTAGAGCATTCAACCTTCTATTTAGTCATTGAATTTGAACCTAAGAATTGTGATGAAGCTCTTTTGGATGAATGTTGGCTTAAGGCTATGCATGAAGAAATAAGTCAAATTGAGAAAAATAAAACTTGGGAGTTAGTCCCAAGACCTGATGACAAGAATGTCATAGGTGGCAAGTGGGTTTACATAAATAAGCTTGATGAAAATGGCAAAGTTGTTTGCAACAAAGCAAGGTTTGTTTGCAAAGGTTATGCTTAAAAGGAAGGTATTGATTTTGGTGAAACGTATGCACCTGTTGCTAGACTAGAATCCATTAGAATATTCTTGGCTTATTCTATTTTTAAGAATTTCACTGTTTATCAAATGGATTTCAAAACTGCATTTTTAAATGGTTATTTAGATGAAGAGGTTTACATGGAACAACCTAAAGGGTTTGTCTACAAAGACAAGCCTAATCATGTCTACAGGTTGAAGAAGGCCTTATATGGCTTAAAACAAGCACCTAGGGCATGGTACTCTAGGCTGGATAATCATTTGACATCAAATGGCTTCACTAGAGGTGGTGTTGACAACAATCTCTATGTCAAGATTGAAGGTACTAATATTCTGGTTGTTGAAATTTATGTAGATGATATCATTTTTGGCTGCAATAATGATGCTTTAACTAAAAAGTTCTCTCATATTATGGAATCTGAATTTGAAATGTCTATGTTGGGAGAATTAACATTCTTTCTTGGTCGTCAAGTTTCTCAACTTGAACATGGCATATTTCTCTCTCAAACCAAGTATGTTAGAGAGATGCTTAAAAAATTTCAAATGGATGAATGTAAACCTGTTAGTACTCCAATGGTTACAGGTTGCAAACTTACAAAAGTTGATGATTCTCCTTATGCAAATCAATCTGAATATAGATCAATGATTGGTAGTTTGTTATATTTAATTGCTTCTAGACCTGATATAATGCAGGCAGTTCAAGCATGGTCGCAAGGTTTTAGGCATCACCCAAAGAATCCCATGTTAATGTTGTTAAAAGAATATTTAAATATATTCAAGGCACTCTTGATTATGGTCTTTGGTATCCCATAAGCAATGATTTTTCTCTGTTTGCATATACAAATGTTGACTGTGATGACTGTTTGGATGATAGGAAAAGCATAGTGGTGTTTCATTCTTTCTTGGTGATCGGTTAGTGGCTTGGCACAACAAGAAACAAGAATCAGTTGCTCTTTCCACTGTTGAGGCAAAATACATAGCTGCCACTTCTTGTTGTACTCAAGTGCTCTGGATGACTCAAACATTGTCTGATATGGGTATCACAGTTTCTAAGCCTGTTTCTATATTATGTGATAATATTAGTGCGATCAATATATCTAAAAATCCTGTTATGCATTCACACACTAAACATATTGCTATCAAGTTTCACTTTCTTCAAGAAAAGTGCTGGCTGATGAAGTGTGTCTACAGTTTGTTGCTTCACAAGAACATGTGGCTGATATATTTACTAAGCCTTTATCTAAAGAAGTTTTTGAAAGGATGAGATTCAGATTGGGAGTTATCTCTCAATCCTTACTTCTTTGATTCTCCTCTATCTGATTTAGGGGGATCTTGGTTCAATGGTTTCTCATTTACAACTCTCTTATATTTTTGCTGCTCTATTGCTCTATTGCTCTATTTGCAACTGGTTATTGTGTTGGAAAATTGGTTGGTTTCAGTTGTTTATTTCATGGCATCTCACATTCTCCTCTTTCAGCCTTTGTCATTGAGGCAAAAATGGGGAGAGATGATGTGTTTTTCCATCAAGGACAAAGGGGGAGTTTGTTGGCTTTTAGTTGTTTATTGTTTGTCCTTTATGAAAAAAATTGGTTTTTTAGATTG
Organism: Sequoia sempervirens; assembly: GCA_007258455.2. Taxonomy (NCBI): domain Eukaryota; kingdom Viridiplantae; phylum Streptophyta; class Pinopsida; order Cupressales; family Cupressaceae; genus Sequoia; species Sequoia sempervirens. Next base: position 20,151 of record VDFB02189031.1, on the reverse strand, counting down.
ATGCTACTTCACTTTTAGGATATCCATGATGGTTCTGTTGTTTTATCTACTCTACATGATATTCTTTCATTGCTTTGATTATGTTGGACTGGTAGTGTTGATAAGGCATTGTACAGGTTAATCAAAATTGATCAAATGTTTTAGGATCATTTGAAGACTCCATTTGAGGTTGTATACATCACAGGTTATTGATCATATTCTGATTGATCATTTGCAGGTTCAGTTTGTCAAAACAAACATTTATCAGGTGACTTCTCTATACGAGCCTTGCTATGATAATCAACATTGAAGTGTTCATAAGCATCTTGATTGATTATTTAATGTGGCATATAATATAAACCTTAATTGGTTTCTTTTGGCACATTGGTGCTTATTTCATTTCACATTGGAGTTATCTTTGTAAAAGTCATATGGCAGTGACATTAATAAGGTTTTAGGCTCATCCTAACAAGGCTTCAGTTTGTCTTGATTGGTCATAAATGGCTTCAGGAAGCTTGCATGGTATTTTGTATTTGAGCACAATGCATGTGTGCTTGATCAAATTGCATCGGTGTTTGATGTGGTAATAAGGAAATTAGTTTAAAGTTCACTTCCATTTGAAAAGGTGATTACAACATGTCTTTCCTTAATCGACACTCCTTGTAAAAATCTTGTGTTTACTTTATACTCCTAATGAGTATCGAAGCATTTGATAAAGGCATTTGTTGAATGTCAATGAAATAGACTTTTTAAAAGTCTTAGCAATGATATTAAGGATTGAATATTGTTGATCATTGTTCTGAGTCTAAATCCGGTTGCATGGGACTTCTATTAAGCAAAGCAAAAAAGCCCTTGTTGGGCATTGAAGAGTTAGGCTTATTAAAGGTTAAAGTTTTTTTTGAAAAAGCTTTGGTAAAGGGATATTATGTGACTTTGACAGTCTTTGAGGACTAATGATGTGTGTCAACATTCAATGGTCTCAAAAGCATTTTAATAATTGATTAAATCATGTGATATGATGTTGTTTCCCACCAGACTTCAAAATGATTTTAATCATTGTGCATTCTTTTTGGTAGAACTCTTTGATAGACTTAGGGGAAACATAGGGAATAGTTATTATTGTTTCATTGTATAAAATATGAAACCCTAGCCACCACCGTGAATTATCATTGCATATTTCTAGTAAAATCTTAACTGGGGAAGTTGAAGATAGGCAATGCTCATTAATGGAAGTATTCAGTTGGGTAGTTATGGTGGTCTTCAACAGTTTATGGTATCTGTTTCACTTTCTCCCACTGTGAATAAGTAAAGGCAAACTATCATATGCTTTCAATTTTGCATTAAGGTTTTTCTTGCTAAAACAATTGTTAAGGGATTAAAAGGATCTTATTATTTATTTTTTGAAAAAAAAAGGAAGGAGGCTGTTTTATGCACAAGATGATAACATTTTTGTTTCTCAGTTATTCGACAGTTGGCCATAACTATTACAAATGAGTTTAAATATTGTTAATATTTTTGTTAAAATGTTTAATCTTTGATAATTATGGTTGACAACCCATTAGGGTTTCTGGAATCTCATCTGGAAGTTTCAAATCGGTTTACAAAGATGCTTATGCATTTTATTTAAGAAGTTTTTCTTGTATTTCTTAGGTTACAGAGAAGAAGAGAAAATGCTTTTGTTGAAACATCAAATTTTATCTTTGTAGTGACAAGAAACTGAGTTTACATTGAAAATCATTGAATCTCAAATACTTTGTAAAAGAAGATGTTGATGCACAACATTCTTTCTAGTATGCTTATTGAGATATTTATACATAGTTTTCTATTGAAATTCTATAGTTGTAAAATTTGCACTTCTAGAGTTCTGATAAGATGCTATAATTGTTATGTATTAAAAGGGGTTGGTGCTCCTTGAAATGGGTGTTCCTAAATTTGCAAGGGGTTGGTGCTCCTAGAGTTGGTGCTCTAAATTTTTCCTGTAAGGCATTGTAAATAGTGGTTTTATTTAAGCTAGTAAGGCATCATTCTGGAGTGGTTTTTCTACCCCAAGAGGGTTTTCCACTCGTCAAATTCATGGTCTCATAGTGTCATTGCTTTTTTATGATAGCATTGCAAGATTGTGATGTTTATCCTTATTAGTTTATAGTTGAATGATTGTCTTTATATTTTTGCAAATGTTTATACTGAAGCTGTCTTGTTAATGTTATGAACTTCCATCCAAGTGAAATCTATTTCAATGTCTTATCCATATGCTTAGTTGATGCACAAGTCAAGTCTGCTTCTCAAATTGTCATTTATTTTATTTGTTTAAAAGTGAATACAAATAAAAGAAATATTGTGGCTCTTATAAATCACTGATTCACCCCCCTCTCAGTGATTTTAGTCTTCCAACAATAGTTTCATTCTCTTCAATTTCTGAATCACTAGTAGCCTCAACATTTTCTGTTGTTGTTGTTCGCTCGACATGCTAAGGATTGTAATTAAATGACTCCCACTTGGTTATTATGGATTCGTCATCATGACCAATATCCATTTCTATGTCACAGAATGGTTTGTAGAGTAATAACTCTAATAAACAAAAGTCAGTCCATTTATCTGACTCACGTGGAGGAAGAGATAGAAACCTAGGAAAAACTCTGACAATTGATGCTCTTTCCCTTGGCTCCCATTTGTTGTCTCCTCCTCTTCTTCTAGGATTATATATCCATGATCTAGCTGCATCAATTAATGAGACATCTTCCATACAAGAAGGCCTTGTTTTGTATCCATCAATGAAATATTTTGTTTGGTCTTCATTATTTATAGTTACAGGTTTGAACACCTCACATGAGACATTTAGATTAACAAATCTTCTACTAGTCTCCACCAATGGAAGTTCTAACAACATGTGACATGTTTCTTGAGCTCTAATGTCCCTTTCTATAACTGTCTCGGTCAAAAGCCTTCTATATGCTCGTGTAGCTAAATCATCAGGGTTTTTCAAGTTTGAAAGGCACAAAACATCTAGTGATACGTTTCTGAGCTTTTCTCTACTTTTGTTGCATACTTTGCAATGTACTTTATGACTGCATGCTTGGAAAGAACAGGTTGCCAATCTATATTTTCTCTCCATAATTGCAATATGAGGCAATTGTGTGAATTGACTCTATCATCATTTCTTGCTGGTTCAATTTTTTTTCTCCTGTTTCAATGTCTTCATATAATTTGGATCCCCCTAGATTCAAAGGCCAAGGAGAATTATACCTAAAATTAATATCAACAAATCGCATATTTGGTATGTTTTTTTGTACATAATATTTAATATTGATATAAAAAAATTCTTTCACAAAATAATTACCTACAAACCATCCTTCCTCTTTTTTTTCATAGGCATGCACCCTCCCTACACACTATATGTCCTTCTACACGATTGAGGATAAAATAATTTATATCATATAATATTAGATATATGTCAAAATGTTTATGAACACGCCTGAATATTTTGTTGATGAGGATCTTCTCTAGGATAATTCCATACATGAACAATGGAATAAAAATATCTTTCAACACTTTTTCGTTGCTCCTCATTTGACCAATCAATGTTGTCCATATTGGGTGCTCCATTAATCCATATGAATCCATGCACATGCTGTGAACCTCTGTGTTGCCACTCATATCTTGACCAAAAAAATTTTAAAATTCATTCATTTTTCTAGAATTTCTTTTCTGAATATTGAATGTCTAAGGTGCATGTATTCACCAAAATTGAGCTTCCCATGGAGTAGTTGGTGTTGTTCTTGGTGTTAGTGCATGCAAATCAGGCCAATACATATTTTTTGCACTTAATGTGAAGAATATTGTAGGAGAGCCTATTTGATGAAGCATGTTTGTCAATTCTGCACAACATTTAGCCCAATATGACTTTGTACCCCTCAATGTTGTTCCAAACCACATAAACCTATCAGCCAAATGAGACTGTGGCATGTTTTCCATATGTTGACGTAGCTCATTGATGGTGATCAACATGTCTTGAAATCTTCTTTTTGCAAAGATTGCAGATGAATTTTGTGCATGGTGTCTCATTATTTGTTCATCATAAAATATTCTGAATTTGGGATGTTTACCAAAATGATGATCTCTATACCGCAATAGATGTTTCACAAATTCATGCAGATGCACTTGCCTCATTCGTGGTTCTAACCAATCACATCTACCATCAAGAAACAATGTTGGAAATGTCATATCAAGTAATCTTGATGTGACATATATTCATTGACAGGAGATGCACCAATTCCTAGCCAATTGATCAATGTTGTTGGATTTGCGTCAGGGCTATTAACCCATGCATGGATTAGTTCCATTTCTCTTTGGGTATTAGGTGGTCTTGAGGCCATTGATGTTGTGTGATCAATTATGTTACCTTCATCTATCTCCATGAGTGGACCCACAAATATGATTTCATTTGTATCAAATTCAAATTCCATATGCACTGTCTTCAATCTGTTGAAAATATTTTCATCTAAATTTCTTGGCAGATCATTGAGAGCATTTTCATCAATTCTAACATAGAGTAAAAATTTTCATGCTCAACTTTGTATTTAAGTGCTTTGTACACATGATCCCTATTCACTATAAAGTTATAATTTGTGCCACATTGATCCCTTCTTTGAACAATAATGATTGGGAAATGATCTATTGTATGCAACAAAATTTTTTGAAACATGTTCTACATTTTGTGGAAAACTTATTGTGTGTCCTTTATATTTGTATTGACCACCTATTACATGTGTAACTTTTAGTATTGGACTGACACATGCAATCAAAATTTCCTCTACTTGAGTCAATTTTGCAAGCTCCTCTAGTTGTGGCCCAGGATCCATATTATTTGAAGCTGAAAATCTATTATTTCCTCTCTCTTGCCGAAATCTAGTACATATAGGACCTTCTGAACTATGACATACTTTAATTCCTAAATAACTTTCTTGACAAATATAACACATGTTTGGTATTCTGAAGCTGTCTAACTAAACTTGAAATTGCATTTGAAGTCTTTTAAAATTAGCTTCATTCATTCCATTTTCATTTGGCCTATTATGTGCATCACCTTCTGCACCCAAGTTTATGTCAATTTGATTTCTATGTTGAGGTGTCTCAAATACTCGTTCTATTGACCTTGAACTTTCATCTTCAAGATTCATCTCAATATTTTGAATAGATGGTTGATTGTGCATCCCACTTGAATGGGGATCCACCTATTGTATTTTTTCTTTTTCAAAATATGAGACTTCTTCAGATGTTCTTTGACAACTATTTGTTATCATATTAGCTTCCTCTCTATTTTGAAATTCTAATTCATGCACTGTTATTTCTGCTCTACGTCTAGCATGTCTTTGTCTTTGAGCTTCATTGGTCCTTCTTCTTTCCTCTTCCCTTTGATCATTTGTCAAATTTTCATGTCATCGTGTTCTATATTCTCTTTGATATTCTCTTTGACTTGCTCTTTGATATTGCCTCCTCTCCTCTTCTAATTCAAATTTCAATCTCGATTGATCCATAGTTGCAATTTTTGAATAATTTGTATCTAAGAGTTTAATTTTGTTTTCAAGAATGATTTCAACAAGTTATATGAAATAAAAGAGGAATCCATCAAGAATGCATGTTTTTACATAAGTATTTGATAAAAAAATGATTAAATCATTTAGAAAAAACAAATTAAAATGACAACAGTTGTATTGGATCTTAGCCCTCTAAGGGAAAGATGAGAGTTCAAGGTGATAGCTAAAAAGTTTAAAAAATTCATACACAACTATGATTAAATGAATCTAGCGGCATTTCCTTTCAAATTGGATAAATATAATTTTAACCAACAATTCAAGAAATTGCAAACAAATATACAAGAAAAAGTTGGTTCCTTTAATACTTAAAACTTTACATTTTACATCCATTTGGTGGCAATGCCTTCTAGATAAGAAAATGATATTATTATTATATTTGTAGTCTAAATCATATGTCATGCAAGGCTTAGAACATTACAATTTATTTTAAAATATTGCATGGAGGAATATCACACCAAATTGGTGGACAGTGTCAATCCATGCTTTATTACACACAAGCCTAATTATATACAAACTAATGATTTACAAAGTTGTGATATTCTTCTAAACATTATCCCCACAAATAATCTGCCATCTACCAAAATTAGCTATAAGATGGATTCCAGGTTGTCTATAGGTATTTTCAAAGTTGAATAGGTAGTGGTATGAATAATGATGTTTTATCATTTTAGATGCGAGCATTCTTTTATCATTATCATACCATTCTCCAAGAATTTTTGTACTATCATGTCTTATAATCCATTCAAGTGCGAGATGTGGAAAATGGATCACAAGATTCAATATGAACATGAGAGTATGTCCATCAGTAGAATCTTGGAAAGGTGTTAGATGGAATAGCAGATCTTTGCATGGTGGACTGAATATACTAATGAGTTCTTCTATTCTATGTTGTCTAAAGGGAAAAAATGTAATAATGGATTGGCAAGGGAAAATGATCTAAGCTTATTTATATTGCCTTACAAGATGTTTTAGAACAATCAATTGCCCTCTTGTCACCAATAGACATAGAATATGAATTTGTTTCCTTTGTGGAATTCGCTCAATATCTCCCCATCCAAAATATTGAAATATAAGAACAGGATTATGAAAGAAATAATCTTCCAAAATCTTTCACTGACATTCTTTTAGAAGCTTTTTAATTCTTTGCATTGCTAAAGATTATGAATCCTCATGAATTTGACTTTCATTTGCATGAAATCTCTTAATCATCCTATCAAAATCCATTCTATAAAAAAATGGATGAATATTATTTTCTTATTGTGCAAAATTACCCCAATGTGAGAAAAGGGAAAAAGTGATATTGAATTAAGAAGTCTTAACATAAAAGGATACCATTTTAGGAAGCAATTAACTAAATATGTTTGTTTGATGTTTCAAAATTAAAATAAATCTAGTAATAAAGTAAACTATATAGTAATAAATCTTGAGAGAATCAAATTACATATAAACTGGTATAATAGTGATATATAATAAATTTCATATAGATATTCAATTTAATTAATTAAGTTTTAAAGTAAATTAATTTATAATTTCAGGAAACTATTCTACATTAATTAACTTTTAAGGTGATTTTATTTTCTAATTTCACCTCATTTTTTTCTTCCCTTTAAAATGTTTTGAAAATAATATTATTAATTTCAATTTCATCTTATTCTAATTATTCAAGCTTTGGAAATTCTATTGTGTTTTTTATCATACAAATTAAATTCTATTCTTTTTTATATTATACAATCTTTTAAGGTGAGTTAATTTTTATTCCCTTTTTTATCAAACTAATTAAATTCTATTCTTTTTTTATATTATACTATCTTTTTTTTTATACACAAGATGAGTATTTTATTATTAATATCAACCAAACTACAAACGTCTACAATGCAGGGATATTAAATTTGAGTCACCAAAAACAACCCAAGAACCATCCAACCAGGAGATTCTTCCTCAAAAAACCAAAATTCGAAGAGAGCCCAACCCGATTAGAACCACATTACCCCAGACCAAAGAAAGACATGACAAAAATCCTTATAATGGCTATTCAGCTAACAAAGCACCAACCAGACTAACAAAAAACTATACCAATCCCCATAGACCATAGAGCCACAACCCACAACCCAAATTAAAAAAAAACCATTATTTTCTGCAAAGGCTTCGAAGTCTTTTACCCATTCAATGTCACCGACCACCAACAACCTGAAGAATTTCTTTAGAAATTCTACAGCCACCGCCACAATCATTCGGTGCCTCATAAGGCCCAACCCACGCAAATCCAGGAGAAATGGGTAAATCTTCACAGTCTCTTTTGAATGGAGCCACTCCAAATCGCAAGGCCTCGGGCAACCCTTTCCCTCAATCACTGTGCTAAGAACCTCATCCACCCCTTCCACCAAATCTTCCCTAAACATTTTAACCAGTAGCCCCTTCGCTTTCGCCTTGGGAACTTTGTTGTCTAGGAGAGATGCCAAGAAACGTGAAGATACATGCAAATTATCCCTCCCATACTCCTTACTCTCCAAGTGGCCCAAACCCAGAATCATCTTCACAGTCGCAATGACTAGAGGATCATAATTTAGTAGAATGTGTTTCAATCTTTGGTCGGTAATCTCCCTGAAGGAGGTTTACCTTGCCTTCAACCACAACAAAATCGATGCATCCACCCCAAACCTTGCCAGGCCTTCAACCGAGACCTCAATTACGAATTTTGAGCTCTTCACCATCGACGTCCCAACATAGACCGCACCCGGTAGAAAGGAAAAAAGAAAGCTCACATTCTCCATTTGCACCTGCAGAGAAAACTTAACCAAAAAATGTTACAAACCATCAATAAATAAAACTTCGATCACAAGGTCATCACCAACCAACACGAATGGTACACCATCCAACTTGCAAGCTATCCTTTCCATGAGGAGTAAATCCCTCAGACAATCTTCGCACTCAATACTAAACATGGAATTGGGAGCCGTAGCTGTCTGCAACTATCCTCCATATGGCTGCGAAAAAACAACACTTAACCAACACTTACCATTATGACTGCCAACTCAGCCTTCCTTTCCCCATCGACCTTGCCACCATGGCATCAAATGCCACCCCCTCTACTACCTTGGAGGGGCGCCTGCCTTACCACCCACTATATTATATTATCTTTTTATATTATATTATTTTATAATATAATATAATATAACCTTCACTCTATTTATAAGGACACTCAAGATTGCTCCATTATAGTATCCAATGCAAAGAGTTTCCCCTACCTTAAGAGTTAGAACTTGAGTTGCAAAGCCTAAGCCCTTCAAAGTGTAATGCCCAAGATTTTCACCTTAAACAAAAAACACAATTCACAATTTCTTTTTAACCAAGTAAATTTTACAATTCTCATTTTATCCGCTTGTTCTAAATTTCTACTTTAAGCAATAAACAAAATAAATTAATACATAAATTTAATAATAATACTTAATCCCCCCAAAAAAAAATAACAATTATTTAATGAGACCCATTTATGCTCTTACCCTATAATCCATATATATATAAAATTAGTTATCACTTTATTATTATTATTATTTTTATATAAATATATCATACCATCTTAAATTATATATATATATATATATATATATATGTGCTTGCTTTAAGATACTATTTCCCACTTTTTTTAAAAAGAAAGAAAAAATCACAAACACATTTTATAAACCTATATTGCTAAATCTAAATTAGATACAACAATTACTTAAATACTAAAAAAGGAATTTATATATGCTTTTTGTTTAAACTAAGAAATGTAAGAAAAGTTCCATATTACTTTTGCTTTAAGAAAGAGGGGTTCTATTATTTCTAGTTTTTTTTTCTCATGGTTGAAAGAATGTAAGACACGTAGAGTAAGATTTCTCTTTAGCATAAATAAATACAAAATAATACTTGATTTCTCCCTACTCTTCCTAACTTCACTCATACGGTAATCACTAAAATTGTAAAGTTTTCATTTCTTTTTAATTATCGTGGCTATCCATGCAAAACAGAGTACGCCTACAAAACCTATTCACATGATCATGGTAAATCCCATATAAGGAAATTAAAAAATAACTAATACTGTTACGGCCCAAAAAGCACAATTTAAGGGAAAAAGAACTTGTTGCTTTTATGTCATAAAATATGCATACTCATAAAAGCTTAAAAAAATTAAAATTCAACAACCCTCTGAGCGTTGGCAGGAGATCAACAATGGCAGAGAAGCTAAACATTCAACTTTAAGAAAATACCTAACCCTAAATCCATATTAGTTTGAGGAGGCGATACACAAACAAAAATGAAGCAGAGTTTGCTGTACATTACGGCTGGTTATGATTTGGTGTTTGCAGGAAAAAATTCGAAAACACCGATATATGAATCAAAAGCTAATTCATGAAAGCAATCAACTATACATACGAATCAGAAGACACAGATATAAAAGCATGAAGAATGTGGACCTCCGTAATAGAATGCGTGACGTAAAAAGTGGAGAGAAGATACTGTTATTAAATAGGAACTTTAGAAAATATGATGTGAGAAAGCTAAAACCATAAAACCGAAATACTCCAAAAACTATAAATCTGAACAAGTGCTCCAACATATGATATTGGCTTGAAATTGCAATGAAATTTATTCAAATGAGACATAATTTAACTGACCTTAATCTTTGCGTCAAGTGGCTTGTAAACTTCTATAACTTTATGCTGAAGCTCCTCTTTCTTCTGTTCAAGCTCTTTCTCTATGGATTCCTGTCACAAATCACAGAGCAAACTGTTGATTAAGATCTAAAGGCATTTTTATTTGTTTATCAGGGTTACTCATTAAAACTTGAAACATAAAAGATGAAGCTTTATTAGTGAGTCGTAGGACTGATTAGACATGACAAACCTTGGAGGCTTCAAAAGATTTACACGCTTGATTCTGCAATATACGTCCTTCTCTCTCCCAATCCCTTTGCGTCAACCTTGCTAGCAGCGATACTAGCAAATATGAATGGCAACAATATGAATTAAGAAATACTATGGTGGCAGTTGAATAGACAGGCACATGAAAATTGCTAAAAGTAGTCACTATCAAATGGAATTATGGTAATGTAAGAAAAAGTTTCAAGGCAGTACTAGTTTGTTGGTATGTGTATGTTGATTTTAATAATAACACAAAAAGGCAGGCTATGAATAGAACATTCTCATGCTACATTAACATATTTATAGAGGTACTTTAATGACCTTGATCCGATATGGAGGTTATGTGGCAAGTCTAAAGTTGACGTTATCACATCCTTCGATCATTATGAGAAACTTTAGCACTTGAGATAAGGTAGAAATAGGAGAATGCTTGACAAAACAAAACTGAAAAGAAGCATTAGCAAAAAAATCAATTATTATTACTATTTTCTTTTATTTTTTATTTTATCTTTTTTTTATGACAAATTACCATTGGTAACCTACTTTTCAATCGTTTATCACTTAGATGTGTTGAAAGATCAATTTTTTACCTCTCAATATTTTATTTCAGTTATAATCTACTAGAAACCCATATTTCAAAGTGCAATCATCTAGCAATGCTCAAGGGTTTTCATTGCTATTTAAAAAAAAAAAATCTTAATAGGAGTACTTAAAAGGCACTCGAAGAGGCAACAAGAATCTTGTCAAAAATATGGAGCTCCTTCTTGACATTAGAGATGAAATTTTCTTTTAAAATCTAGACTATTTGTAGAGCTTCAAATGATGGCCATTGACAAGGAGAGTTGTATGATTGAAGTCCACAGTGTGATGTTTGATTGCACCATTATCGTAGACAACCTCAATCACATATGGCCCTAGTCATCTAGCATGGAATTTTCCTTTGAAGTCCTAAAATTTGGAATCATACAAAAGAGCCCAATCTCTTGGCTAAAATAACCATTTATGAATGAAGCGATCAAGTCAAAGAGCACATTGTTGTTGAACTAATTTTGCATGAAACTAAGCATCCTATTGCATTTCATCTAAATAATGTAGTTGTTCAATCCTTGTTTTTAGTGCATCTGTAAGATCTAGACATAACTCCAAATTAGTACATAAATTTTTGATTTTAAACTCAATGAATAATATAACCTTCTTACCATAGAAAAGTTCATAGGGTGTAAGACCAATAGTGGTCTTCCACATGTTAGCATAGGTTTTTAGTTTCCTAGTAAGTTTATTTATTTTCCCTTAGTAATAGGTTTTTCCTACACTTTTATTAAGTTTTTATAGGTCAAATAAAGTGGATTTAATTAATAATTAGGAGATAAGACCTGTTGAGGTGTCACCATCCTAAAAGGGTGAAGCATTTACAATTTTTGGCTACTTGGTGGTCACTCCCTATTGGTTGGATTAGCCACCTCTATCATCTCCCTAGTTCTATATAAAATCACTACCTAATTTATATTTGTATCCATTTTCTATTGCATAATTTTGCATCTTGGAAGATCTTAATGAAATTATGGCATTCTGACAATGCATATCTCTCGGAGTCATTAGTTTGCTTTGTTTATGTTTTTCCAGTTTATGTAGCTTAGAATTTCTCTCATAAAGTTTTGTGGGTTATCAATCTATTTCAAATTTCTAACATGGTATCAAAGCTATTGTTTTGAGAATTTTGAATTCTTAGATTCTTAATTGAGATTTTGAACTTATTATGTGAGATCTTGTAAAATATCGTTTACTTTTCTCTTGTGTTTTGAATGATCTGGAGAATCATAAAGGATTTACGAAGATCCAATAACCTCTTCATTTTGTATATGTGGTTGTAAAATTTGGGTGATTGCAATAATTCTAGTTATATTGACAATATTTCTGATTTTTTCAACATGTCCAAGAGGCTCAAGAAAGTCAATATTGGCTTTTGTTTCATCTAATTCAAAGATTGTTTAACACAGTTGTTGTGTAAGGGGGAATTGGAAAGATAGAAATACAGTATTGAAAACAAACAAATGAAATCAAAATAAGTTAAATACCAACCTACCAATGAAATGCAATTATAAAACTATGAATTCAATAACAACGTTAACATAAAAGAGAACATAATATGAATTCAAGAATTACAATTTTAACATCCTATATCGTTCAGTGTGTTCGTATTGATAATGAATGTTGGGTTGCTTGATCAATATGAAGCCTCCATTGTTGTTGAAAGCTCAAAAGGTAGTAGTAGTGGTGATTTCCAATGCAAATATGTTAAATGTGCTTCAATGGCTATTTTGACATAACCTCTCCACAAATTCTCCAGATTATTTGATTGTTTGTGAGGATGAAGGTTGTTTTATAGATTACGATTTTTAGATGAACGATCAAGATTCAACAATGAAAGATCATGATCAACAGTTGAGAACCGTTGAGAGGAAATGGATTGATCAAATAACTCCTTTGATTGATCCAATTAAGGGATTTAATTGGGTAATTAGTGGGATTAGATTAGAATGATTCATGGGATTGAAGAAGTCAGATTGAGTTAGGAAATAGATTGAGAAATTAGTGGATGTGAAGATGTATTAATTAATGTTGGAGATAAACTTGCAAGTTGCATTTGACTTTAACAAATAAAGATATATTTATTTGTTGACCATGATGAATTATTTTGAATAGTTGATTTAATTAAATTCAAATTTAGAGAAGGGAAAGTGGCTTAATTATATAATTAAAGATAACTATTTATTTAATTTAGACGAATAAGTAGTGTTAGTGACATAATTTTAAATAATTTGCGTTTATTTAATTAATCAAGAAGAATAGGGTTAAATTAAATGATGACATAGTGAATTAATTAAACAATTTGAGATTATTTAACTAATAGAGGAAAATAGGGTTAATGATGCAAATGATGTTAAATGATGTCGGTAATGGAAAAATGCAGTTTAGGATATGTGATATGCGTTAGGTCATTTTTACATGTCTACATTTTACCCCTCCTTGACACAATGTATTGGTTGCATTATTTCAAATAATTTGATGTTCATATCAAGATTTGAAAAATTGAATATGCCTCACTATGCCTCAGTGGTTAGCAGAAGGATGATAAGATGTGAGGTTACCCCCTCGAAAGGTCAACTGAAAAAATTAATTTTTAAGGTCGGGCACTTGACTAGGTTTTGAAGTAGTTTAAATGTGTAGAGAGCAAAAAATTAAGGCCTAGGGCTTGCATTTAGGGTTCTGGATGGTCATAGGTGCTCTCAAAATTGATCTAGAAGGGGTTCCAGGGTAAAAATTAGGGTTTTTTTGGGGGGGGAGTTAAAATGAAAATTAGGGTGAAATCACCCCTCATTTGCACACCTTGTTTTGAGAAATTCTTGCCCTTAGAGCTTCTGTGAGATTTTTTGCTACAAATGGTGATTCACGATGCCTCGAGTTCTGGAAGTACCACACAAAACAAAGGCAATCAGGGTGTATCGATGACCAATCGACGCTGGGATTGCAATATGTATATCCTTAATTTTTGCTTTTGTCTATTTTTTGCTTGTGTAATTAATGTGTGATCTTAGACTAGGCGATAGCGGTAGTTTAGGGAAAAGTTCGCTATTGCCGTGATACAAACACTATCACCTTTTTATTTTGGCCACTTTCGACAAAAAATGGCTGCTTTTGCAAAATTTAGTCGTTATTTCTAGGGAGAGCCGCTTTTGAATGGTAACTTTTGAATAGGCTCGCTATTGCCATGGATAACCATTATTGATAAAAATGGTCACTATCGCCTTAGAAAAAGTCCATTATTTTTTAACTAATTTAGCTAACTTAGTTGTAGTTTTAAGTTCTCAACTTGATTTTATAGCAAATTTTTGATGATGTGGGTTAAATGTTTGTAGGTCATCTTACGTTCATTATTCACTTGAGAGTGGAGACCTCAACTTATGGATGGATTAGTCACATTTTAGGGGCTCAAGAGAGATTTTCTTGACACTGTTAGTTTGTGATATATAGCCTATATGTCAGCCATTAGGGCTCGTCGGGCTATGATGACCGCTTTGGTCGAGAGGTGGCATTCAGAGACCTCATTTCATCTACCTATCAGAGAGTGCTCAATCACTCTTAAGGATGTCTGGAGGATTATGAGCATCCCCATTCATGGAGAGTTGATTGATTATGATGTTAGGAGGGGCACAATATCGATGCAAAGATTACTTGGTGTGGAGAAGTTGCAGGTTGTTGACTATGAGATTGATTTAGCTTCTTATGTATTGATGGCACAAATCCTATGGTTATTATTTTAATAAGATCGATTACTATACCTCTGATGCCCCATAGGAGGGCTAAGAGGTTTCTTGTCGGCTGGGGGATAGTGATTGAGCAGATGATGGAGTATGGCACCACCTATGCTTGGGGTTAGTGTGTATTGGCTCATCTCTACAGGGATATGCATAAGGCTATTTACAAAGGTGGCAATAGTATATCAGGTGGTACCAATCTACTCCATTTTAGGGCTTGGGAGAGGATTTCCATTACTTGGCTAGAGGGTATGTGGGATAGGGATGCTCATGATCCCTATGGTTACCAGTATTATGACGACCTACATTACACTTAGTCTAGTAGGTTGTCCCATTAGAGGGCTATTTTTATGACATGATAGAATTCACATGGTAGCCGTATATAGATTGTGAGGCCTGGTCGGATGACGAGGAGCAGTTGGTATATTGCTGAAAAACTCAATTTTTGATTGGCCAAGTTGACACCATTTTGGAGAGATATTTACCTAACAGGGTTCTCAAACAATTTGGTGAGTTCCAGACTCGGTCGGTTGATGATTACATGGCCATTTTTGGATGTACCACACGGGAGGAGACTGCATGGGGGCCTCGTTCTGATTCATAGGTAGCAATGGCAACTTTTAGAGCCTTGAGACCATTTGGATGGGGTTGGGCAGTGGGTGGAGTTGATCCAGGGACTACGAGGGAGTTTGATGGTTGGTGGGCCCGTTATAGGCCATTAAGATTAACTATGCCCCTATAGGAGCAAGTGGAGGTCTAGTTTTGGGGGTTAGAAGAGTAGGTGTGGTTGGGAACTGATAGGATCGACAACGATTAAGGATTTCTCATGAGTAGTTGTGGTATGTTTAAGATGGACAGGATAGGAAGGATGGGAAGGGTGATGGTCATCAACAGGATGGCTAGGCTCCTCAGGATCAACAACAACATCAACAGGGAGTACAAGTACCCCTATAGGGGGATATGACAGTGTAGATAACATAACTTACGTTTGACATGGATGCTAGAGTCGTTGAGAGAGACATTGATATTGGTCGGCAACAAGCTGAAAAGGCACAAGTTGCTATAATGACCATATAGAGCGGAACACGATCAGGGCCGAGAGAGACTCCCTAAGATAGGAGTTGACGACAAAGAGACAATAGAGATTGGTAGAAGAGATTTCCTTGGCCTCCTCTATTCCTTTGGCTCAGTATCAAGCTAAGCAAGATAGACTTATGATAGAGAGGACATATTATCAGACTCTCTATGAGGCTTTTGTATTGAGGGAACAAAGATGCCTTTGTTTTGGAGACCCGAATGTCGCTACAGGTGTTGGTTAGGGGACAACCTATCAAACAACCACATCAATCTCCTATTCAACCTCACCTGTCTCCTATGCACAACCATTAGTAACACAGATCCACGCCTCGAGATGGCCAGGAGGGTTGATGTTTTTATTTCATGTTCCTTATGCTTTTATTAGAGACATTTGTAAACATATATTTTGTATATACATTCATTAGCCCTCGTTAAGCAGGTCGTATATATTTTGTATATTTTGATATCCCACATGATGTTTGATGATGTACATGACATTCTCATTTTTGATGATATATGATATATACCATTTTTTGTTGTGGCATTTAAGCATTATGAGATGTTTATGGATGATTTATGATTACATGCTCATGTTTTTGTACTTTTCTAATGCAATTTATATGATATGGATTGATGAATGATCTATACATGTATGCAATGGATTATGTTATGACTTATGATTTATGTGATGAATATGATATGCACTGATAATTTTGTGGATGTAGGATGCATGTAGTACTAATGATTTTGTGATGCATGGTGTGGTTGTTAGCCAAAAGATATGTTAGTATGATTTAGAGATAGATAGAAGAGTTAGATAATTGATGATATGAATTCTAGGTCACTGTTACTACTACCCTTTTGCTTTCATGGAGGACCAAGTAGTTTTTTAGCAATCCTTATTGATATAGCAGATAAACGTGATGCACTAGGGTATTAATGACCAAGACAGATTTGTATCTATTGTGTGGACTTTGACTTTACAATCAAGGAGTATTCTTGCTCATACTAGACATATGAAAACCCTGTTAGAGTGTATGGGTGAGAAGTTTTGAAATATTTTAGAGTAGTTACACAGAAAGGCATGAAATACCTAATATGCAACCACTATATGAATTATCCCAAAACAACTTCCATACACAAAACAAAGCAAGTATTCGCCGTGGTAGTATTACAAGAATATCCATCAATTAGAGCAAACAAAAATTTAATGATCAATGCCCCATTCCTTCCTCTCTAAATCCTTATGGACATCCTTGAGAGATCCTCAAAATGTGACAATAAGATAAATCAAAAAGATAAGATAAAAAAAAGGTAAACAATTTTGTAGTATCAATTGCCATGATTGTTTTGATGTTTCAGGATTATCCATCAATGATGTATATTGTAGGAACAATTTATCCAATAAGACATATGTCAGGATTTTGATGATGATTTTCAAAAGACATGGTAGTTAACACTTAGGCATTGTTTTAGTCTGATGATGATCTAGTCATTTTGATTCTTTGCTTGGAAGTTTGGATTTCAATGTTTTCTTTGCTTGCTATTTGCTTTGTCAAAGGGCGAGGGCAATTATTGTTTATTATGGATGGAGAGTTTATTGTGGATAGGTGATAATGGAGATAGGACTTTTGAGATTTTCTAAATTATTTGATGTTGTTTTTTGTTGTTTTTAAAAGATTTAGAGACACATAGGGGGACCTAAAGGGACTAACCTATGTAAAGTAGTATATCTTTACTTTTGTTGTAGTCGGTCGTAGTCGGCCTTGGTCGTAGTCAGCCAATTGCTAATAAAACTATAGTTAGTAGGAATAATACATGTCATGTACTTTCGGGTAATCAAGTCCCGATTAATGATAACTGTTGTTATGAAACGTCGTGTCGGTTGGTTACTTAACTACCACCGAATGTTATATGTACTCAATTTGTTGTAGTCGGGAGGGGGTTATGTGTGGATAGTCATGGTTGATAGCACTGTTGATACTTCTATGATTGTACATGGTGATATTTCTAATAATGAATAAGCATCTGTTGTTCAAACATGATATATTTCCATTCTATTGTTTTGTTCCATGTTTTGCACATGATTTAGTTTGCTCAGTAGTATGTAGTACTTGAATTACATTCCGTAGGGCAAACATTTGGCGCCGTTGCCTAAGCAGACTAGGGAATCACTCGTCATGGCAGCGTAATGGGTCTCCCGACAGATGAACTCGTGAATAGCAATGAGGAAAGGGAAGACCTATTGACTGAAGATTTTATCAATTTGTGGAAGATATCATTACAAGATCACGTACGTAGGGAATCCCGCTGACGAGAGATCCTTGAGGAAGTTATCTGGGATAGGTTGGAAGTGAACGACGAGGTGAATCACCTCCTGAATCGTATGCCTAGATTGTTGGCCCGTCATTTCATTATTCTGCAAGACTTGCGAGAAGAAGAGGATCGGGAACACCGAAGGCAACAAATACTGCAGCGCTACGAAGAGAGAACCAAACAAGAAGAAGAGGAACACGACACTAGCCGGAGACGTAACAATGATTGCCTGAATAAATTTTAATGCCCGTACAGCCGAACAAAGACAAGAACCGAGTACCTAGCGAGTACGAGACTCAGGAGGAGAAGGTTCAGCGATCACTCAGGCTGCAAGAACAAGAAAACCGGCGAAGAAGACTGCAGCAAGTTGGTAAGGAATTTGATGAGGATCTAATTGAAATAAACCAGAGTATTAAAAGAACACATGAGAATCTGAGAAGAATAGACACATCCATTGAAAGAGCGCATCAAAGTTTGGTGGAAGGAAGGGAAGGACCCTTCGGCACCTCGTACGTAGGAAGGTATGATCCTTATGAGAACGAAGATGAATTAAGTAGTAGCATCAAACGTTTTTGGGAGTTGTCCTTATCGGACGACGACGAACGGCTGACAAGTGGAAGATCTGAGCCCAGTACCCCAAGGCGGAGAGAGTACCAAAGGGAACCCCAGGAGACTCAAGGTGTCGAGGACGCTGACGCAAGACGTGGGAGTGACTCGTATGTGGCCGAGAGTGCAAGTGACGCACCGGAACGTAGCGGGGAAACTAGTCTAATCGGGTCCAATACACAAGGAGGACAGCAAGGAAAGATGGTGACTCCTGAGCGGCAGAAGCTACCAAAGTTTATGGGGAATGGGTTAGAAGATCCAGTACGGCACTGTAAGACATGTGAAACTATCTGGATAGCCAGTGGACAGGATGATCCGGACCAGTGGCTGAAAGCATTCCCAGCAACACTCCAAGATAGTGCCATCGACTGGTACTCTGAATTAGATCAAGCACACAAAGCTACATGGAGATTATTGAAGCAAGCATTTCAAGAGGAGTTCAAACTCTTACGACATGATAGTGAGATTGTCACAAAGATATACAATACTAAGCAGGGAAAGCGCAAGAATGTGCGGACCTACAATCGGAAATTGAAAGATTTGCTAGGGAAACTAGAGTCACAGCCTCCGGATGGCCTGAAGAAGAGGTGGTTTATTAAGGGACTGCTTCCCTCGCTCCGAAGGAAAATGAAAGTGGTACCTCCATCCTCGTGACATTGAAGCATATAATCTAACATGGATATAGAAAGTGAAAACAAAACATCCTCTTGAGGGAAAAAGAAGATAGACGATGAGGAGAGTACAGATGACGACGTTGGTGAATCCAAGACTGTACAAGCACTCAGGAAAGATATGATGCAAATGATGAAGGAATTGAAGGCCGACAAGGAGAGTACGAGAGAAGCCAGAGAACTATGGTGTACGGACTGCAATGGGGAAGGTCACACGAAGACGAACTATCCCAAGAACTTATTCTACGATATCTGCCAAGTGATGGGACATTCGGTCAAGGAATTCCCATACAACTTAAAAGCCAGAAGTGCACAAGTACTCTTCGCGCAAGGAGAACTGTCAACACCGCCGAACACACCATCAAAGCCCCAGTACAATAGCAATGCATCCCCTGGAGGTTACTGAAGCAACAAAAGTCCAAGAAACATGATACAGTACGATGCAAAAGGAAGGCCCATGATCCAATGTAGGAAGTGCAACGAATGGGGTCACTTTGCTAGGGACTGCCAGAACGGTCAAGGTTCGGGAGGGAGATTGTGTAAGTGGTGTGGACCAGGTGATCATGAAGATAACGAATGCCCTAAGCAAAAGGGTATCCACATGCTAGAAGTAGAAGAACAAGAGGTATTGGCGATCACCAGAGCACAAGCAAAAAAGGCCACATACCCAGATCCATGTACGCAGAAACAA
>VDFB02189030.1:0-22315 GCA_007258455.2 Sequoia sempervirens | reverse complement strand
CTACATATTATGTCAAAAGCAATCCCTTATCCTTGGAGATTTTGAAAACGTCAATGCCACAAGTTATAGAGGTGCCTATATTTGATAAATATGGGGAGAAAGGAGATCCTTCTAACCATGTTTCAACTTATACTGCCCTACATAGTGACTTTATTCTTGAGTATAAGTTCTTGGCTAAGAAAAACCCCTAGATCCTTGAAGGATACTACCTTAGAATGGTTTTCCTCATTACCGAACAACTCAATTCATTCATTCAATGAACTTCTTAAGGACTTTATAAACCATTTCCAAGTGCATATGACTCCCAAAATGACCTTATTTGAGTTGACGAGATGTAAGAAAAAAGAAGAGGAAAATATTACCAACATTATTTCACGCTATCAATCAGTTTACTCTCGAATTGATGTAATGTTTCTCAATCCTCACCTTCAAAGGATGTTTATTGAGAACTTACAAAGTAAGATACAAGATAAGCTTACCATGATGAAGTTCCCCTCCTTCATTCACTTGTGTATTTCCCTTCGTGATTATCAAAATTTAGTTAGTAGTCATGAAACAAAACCTACCTCTAGCTATCCTGAGAAGTCTAAATCTACAAACCAAAACAATTACCAAACTTTTAGAAAATAGAATAAAGGCTTCCTTCAACTTAATCCCCCTCAACAAACAACTCAACATGTTGATACCGAAGTGGTTGCTATAAGGAAGACAACTCCTTTTGCAATTGAGGATTTGACTAGAAAATTCACTCCCTTAATTGATACCCTTCATAACACAATGTCACAACTTTCAAAATAGAATATGATTACCTTGCCTCCTGTTAAGAGTCCCGATAATAGTAATCCACCAACTCCAAACTTTAGATCAAATGCATATTGCCATTATCACTGATAAAATTGAAATGACACGAAACATTGTATGATTCTTAAACATCTTGTGCAAGACCTAATTGAATTTGGTCATCTTTTAGTTGTAGGTGTTAATGATCAAGGAAATAAGTTTGTTTCTCCTCCCAACCAAAAATTTCAAATATTTACAAATCATATGCCAAAACATAATATTTCATTTGTCAAAGCTAGTGAAACTACAAAGAATGATGTGATGAATGTTGACATAGATGATGAGAACATGGATACAATTCAACAAAGTCTTATGATACTAATGAAAAATGTCATATGAATACTATTGAAAAAGGATTTATTGCAATGATTAAAACTCAACCTCATAAGGGATAAACTAAAAAGCCTCTTGACACTGCTTTCTCATCTAAGGATATTATTTGAAAATCACTAGATGGTCCACTTTACATAGTCAATCAAATAAATGATAAGCCCACTAATGGGATATTAATTGATCTCATCTGTGATGAGAATGTGATCATTGAAGAATTCCTACTTGTGCATGAACTCTATCAAGAAACATACAATAAATGAAATGCATGGATAAAGATGCATAACAGTTTCACTTGCCCTACAATGGGATTGATCACCCTACCTTTACAAATATGACCCAAAATTTAGATGTCTCATTCTCCATCATCTTGACATTAGATCAACTTTGTGTGAGTCTTGGTCACCCATGGCTACGCTCCTTGGAAGCCATCCTGTCAATTTTGCATAAATGCTTAAAGTTTCCATTTGATAATGAAATATTTACTATCCATCATAGTGGCTTTAACCCTTTTCCTTCATGTGGAAAATTTTCATTAGATTTCTTTTGGCCTTAGCCTACAAAACCTATTAAACCTTGTGAAGACATTTTTTTCAAATCTTACCAAAAGTTCAAGGTGAAATGTATAGAAAAACCATCTCTTAACAACATGCCTCAGCCTATGATCGAGCCTACCATCCTTGAAAAAACAATGATTTAACCTAAAGAAATTCCAAACAACCAAGACCAACCTAAGATATATCCTTTGCATATTTCTTGCAAAAGACCAAGATATAATGAAAAAAATACCATCATAGCTCCTAAGATAAATATTTTTACAAAGCCAAAGAGAAAGTGGTTGAACAACCTTCCATGGTTCCTTTTGTTCCTCCCCTTAGGGAAGGAAAGAAAACCATGGTTGATAAAACCTCTCCTACATAAATATAACTTGATAATCATACTAAAATAAACATACATTCTCATGAGTGTAGGCGCAGGTGTCATGCTCTTGCTTGAAAGATTGATGAAGAAACAAACAAAGAAAATCAAAATCCAAACTTGACTAAAGCAATGCATGATGAGTCTCCCTCCTTGTAGAAATAAAAAGATCCTATCACAACAAGAGCTAAAATATTCTTTGGAAAGTATCATTCAATCCCCTATTGTAATTAATTTAGATGATGATGAAGTTGCTAAAATAGACAAAGAGATGCATAATGAATTGAATACTTAATTTTCCTCTTCCATGAGCTTAAATGATAATTCTCCTAGGAGGAGTGTTGAACTTGGTAATGAACCTAGTTTGACACTTGCTATTGTCCCTTTGGCTAGTTCATCTTTTGTATATAATGAACATGATTGGGATGTGAATGACCTACTAATAGGTTGACTCACATGTTCCTTGCTAGTCTTTTACATTATTTCTTTTTTTGTGTGATTGCATGTGTGCAATGTGATTCCTCATGTTGTTCTGTTTGATGTATCTCTCTCTCTTTGTGACATTCTTCTATTTGTACCTACATTCTTCTCTATGTTGTTTTTCATTCATCATTTCATTTGTCTTGTGTTTTCTTTTTGGGGATAATGCAAGGCATTAAGACATTCATGTCTCTTCCATGTTGAACCAAAAGCTTTTCCTTTTATCTTTTCATTTGTCTTGTGTTTCCCTTTTGGTTATGATGTAAGGCATTGACACATTCATCTTTATTCCATATTGACCCAAAAGGTTTTTCTTTATTTTCACTCTCTTTTTGTCATTCTTCTATTTTTATGAGTATTTGGGGAATGATGATAGTTCTAAGCTCTCTATAGAAACATTGTAGCACAAACATACAAACCCAAAATCTAAGGATCCCTCATGTGTCTGGAGTTTCATTTTGGGGGCAACCCATTTTCATGGCATAGCTTTATTAGAAAACATAGGACTTGGCATAAGGCTTTCCAAGTTACCTCTCATGTCCTCTTATTGCTAGCATTTATAATTTTCTACTTTAAAGTAATTGCTTACAACATGGTGTTTAGCAATTTCTTTAAAGTGGGGGAATACATTGGCATTATTCTTTTTCATTTCATGGTGTACTCTTCTTACTTCATGTGATGCGTCTTTCGCTTTGTGGTGACATTGGGTGTGATGTCCTTCTAGAGTGTGACCTCTCTTAGCATATTATTCCTCTTAGTGGCTTGATGCAACACACTGCATCCCTTAAGTTGTGAATATTCTATTCTTTGATGTGTCCTCTCTTGGATACATTAGGAACAATGTTCCCTAAGCTAAGACCTTACATGAACTAAGCAAGACTCCTTTGAACATTCTTTACACTATTTTACATTTACAATTTCAGTTATATTGCCACCTTGCATAACACACTTTGCATGCCTATGGAGCCATCTGGTTTGATCATAAGTATCAAGAATACAAAGCTTTTCTTGCCCCATGAAATTTGAATTTCATTATTGTATGGTGCATTATCAAAGTTACCAGGAAGTATAACTTTGGTCTGGTTGGACGGGAAACTAAATTGTGGCATGACTTTACCATAGCCACTTGCTTGTGTGTGTGAGTGCATATTGACTGTTTGTATGTATTTGACCTATTTGGATACTCGCCCAACGGACAACCTAGAGTTCTGTTGCCTTAGAGTGAGGATGCATTTTTGGAAAAACAACCTAGATCTAATCCACAACATGTGGGACAAATACTCGAAGCTTGATCCACTCCCCCTTTTTTTGTTTTTGTTTTCTCTTTGTCTTTGGTAGTGTATGCTTGTACCTTGATTTTTTCTCCTCATATCATTTTCATGTGTGTTCTTTTATGATTATGTTAGTCTCTCATAGGATCTTTATCTTGGGGGCTTGATCATCCCTCTTGAGTTTTTCCATCCTATCTTATTGGTATTGGTGTGATTGGACCCCTCTTGATGTGAATTTGTCTACTTTAGTGTGATTTTGAAGCAAGTTCATCCTTTCACTAAAGTGGGGGCTAAATATGTAAACAAAAAAAGTATCCCTCTACTTTTTTTGGCTTGTGTTGGGCCCTCCTTGTTAATTTAAGTGCAATTTTGCCTTGATTTAGTGTTGTAATGTGTTCAACACATTCACATTAGGTCTTGGGCCCTCATGAGCTAAATGGACTTAGTTATGCTTTATTTAAGGTGTTGTAAAGTGTTGTTCCACACTTTCAAAATAATCTAGACTTTTCATTATTAATGGGGCTTCTTTATGCCCTATTTCACCTTATTATCCATCCACAAGCCTTAATTAATGCATCTTTTAAAGGATAATCCTGACATAAATCAACATCCAATCATAATTTATGTTTTTTTAGGTTGTGTGGCCTAGATTTAGTGATTTTAGACTCATATGCCACCTTATGCATATGAGTCCCACTGAGGTTTCAAGGCCTTGATTTATATTTCACATGAATCTAAGCATTTTTAAAAAATATGTCCCATAATTAAGCCTAATGGGACTCATATGTCACTTCTGGTGCATGAGTCCCATGTGGCCCAAAATTGACTTTAATTCGAATTCTTGGTGGGATTTTATTCTCCTAGATCTGATATTGTTCTGTAGTGTTGTAATTTCAAGAAATTTGGCATAAACAAGTATAAATATAAGGTTATTTCACTCATTTTCTCCTAAGCTTTCAAGTATTCATGTATTCTAGAAAATTTGAGTTCACATGAGCATTCAAGTGTTTACAAGAGAATTCAAGAGCCTTCACGAGTTTATTATCAAGTATTTTGGAGTTCATGCATGGAAAATGGATACCTAAAGATATCACTCTTTCTCCACCAATCATTCAATAATGTCCTAGGAGCCCTAATTGGATTGACTATCAACCTCACAAGGTTAGTCAATTCCCAATGAGGAGGACCTAGGAGGCGATTCTTTTAGTTTTAAGGGTTTCACCACCAAGCAATTGCTTGGGAAAGAGAATGTTGGAAAACATAATGTGATATGGAAAATGACCTAGAATTAGAAATGTAAGCTAAATGAGAGATGCAAATAATGAAATCATGCAACATGGAGATAGTATGTGTGTACCTGGGAAATTTGGATATGCTGTGAGGATTCTAAAAATGTAAAGAAGCTTCAAAAAAGTGTTGTGGAGGACTAAGACAACCAGGATGGCGTATTAGTCTTGCTGCTATTTTTTGGGTCAAATGTGGAGTCTTCAAATGTCAAAACCAGATCTAAAGGAATCACTAAAAAATGTGCTCGGGAGGACTAAGATGCTCACGATGGCATATTAGTCCTATTTTGAATTTCTAAAAACTTTGAACAAGATCCTAAACTCCAAGGTCTGCACTTCTCTTCTAATATCAGGTCATGAACCTTTTAGATTCAACCTATAGGTGAGTTTCCATGAAGATGAAAACTTTTTAATGCATCTTTGTAACTTTTGCAACTTTACACTCCAAGTGATCTCAAGACTTCAACCTAGATCTGCAATCACAAATATGCAAGAGGAAAAAAATTCTTTGTTTGTGAATAGGGGTTTTCCTTGATCAAACCATATGTTGGTAATTATAAACCTTGAAATGAAATAGAAATAATGAAAGAAATGGTGAATGAGAAACATGCAATGCTACAACTCACCAAACCCTTATAAAGTCTACAAACTTGTGTGCAATGGATACAATGGATATGGATCTTGAATGCTTGAAAGATAAGACTTGAATTGCTTGTTTGAATCAAATCCCTACATCACAAATGTTAGCACATCACACATGATGCAAGAAAACTCTTCGATATGATGCTTAAATCTTCAAATGGCTCATAATGCTTGATAGATCTACTCTTGAGTGTTCTCACAAAAGACTTGGATGCTTAGATTTCTTGATTGATTGCTAGTTAGATTTCTTAGGATAAAAAATGAGAGAAGGAACCTTGTATTTATACTTATCTATGCTTAATATCCTGAAATTACATCACACCAGTCCAACATATGAATTCATTGAATAAAGGAGGCTAAATCTCATGAGAATTTGAAATTAAATCTTGAAAATGAATCAGGGAGAACTAAGACACCCTAGATGGTGTCTTAGTCCCAAGTCCTAAAAACCTGGCGCACAGACACGAAAATGGGGCCCAATCAGGATATTTCAAAATTAGGGTTCCAAGAGCCTTGGGGAAAACAGATGCCCTAGGTGGCATTTTAGTCCCAACCCAAAAATTAGGGACACATTGATGAAGTCATTAAATTATCATTTATGCATTGGAGAATGTCGGGATTAAGTAGAAAAAGATGCCATGAATAGGGCTTGTGGACACAAAATAGGACCAATTAGGTCATAAAGAAGCATAAATAAAGAAAGGTGGGCCCAAATAAGTGTGAAAATGAAAGGGTGTGCATTTTGATACACTACATTTAGCCCCCACTTTACTGAGAGGGTGAACTTGCTTTAAATTCACACTAAAGTATCCAACCACACAATCAAGATGTTCTCAAATGTACAAATGTTAGCAAGATAGGATGGCAATAATCAAGAGGGTGGTTGACCCACTAGGATCAAGATCATATGGAAAACCAACATAAGAACAAAGGAACACACTTTCAGATGATATATGAAGCCATAATCAGATTGCAAACATACTCCATCAAAGATAGGAAAAAGGAAAAATAAAAAGGAAAAAACTGCAATGAATCAAGCTTCGATTCACTATCCAACACAATGGATCGAGTCTAGGTTGTTTGTCCAAAAATAAGTTTACAAGTGAAAAATGTTGCCCACTATAAAAAAAAAGCACACTCATGAGGGCTAGTGGGAGCTAGTTGTCCAGTAGGTGAGCCCCAAGGGGCCATATTAAATTCATACCTCCATAACTCTAATAAGGTACAAAAATGCATGCTCACACGAGCTAGTGAAGCTAGGTGTTCACTAGGTGAGCCCTAGGGGATCATATCAAAGTCATACCTCCATGAATTTAATAAGGTACAAAAATGCATGCTCACTTGGGCTAGTGAAGCTAGGTGTTCACTAGGTGAGATCTAGTTGACCATATCAAAGCCCAAGTAAAGAACATGTGACTCAACTATCCAACAGGTCATCCGCATCCCAGTCTTGTTCATTGTATGCAAAATGCAGATCACTAGCGAGAGGGACAACATGAAGTGTTGTACTAGGAGAATCACTAGGTTCAACACATGGTGAATCACTTGGTTTAGGATTATCACCATGGTTGTTGTCGTTTAAGCTCATGGATGAGGAAAATAACAAATTCAACTCATTATGAACTTCCTCATCAATTTTAGCTATTTCCTCATCGTTATCCAAGTTAACCACTATAGGGGGATGAATGATAATATCCATAGAAGTTGTTGGTCCTTGTTGTGGTGGAGATATAACTTCTATTTGTACTAGTAAAAGAGGAGGGTCATCATTTATTACTTCTGTCAAGTTCAGATTTTGATTTTCAATGTTGTTATCATTATTCATCTTTCAATGAATAGCACGATGTATACACATATGCTCTCTAGCATTACAATTTCTTTTATTATGATTTTCAAGTTGCGTTTGTGAAGGAATGGGTTTTTCAACCATAGGTTCCTTTTCTTGTGAGAGAAGAACAAAAGAAACCATGGAAGGTTGGTCAACCACTTTCTCTTTGGCTTTATAAATTTTCTTAGGAGGTGGATTAGGACTTGTTTGGTTTTCTCTAGGTCTTTTGTAGGAAATAGAAAGGGATTGTTCATGGATGGATCTTGGTTTGTTGGAATGGTTTTAGACTTAGCATTGTTTTCTTTAGGTGGTGGAGGTTCAAGCATTGGTGGAGGTTTGATCATTGATGGAGGAAAGTTTTCAAGAGATAGTTTGGCTATACATTTTTATTTGAATTTTTGATAGGATATGAAAAGGAAGTCTTCATGAGTTCTTATAGGTTCCATAGGTTCAGGCCAAAAATAATCTAAGGATAAATTTCCATAAAAAGACAGGGGTCTAAAGCCACTATGGTTCACTGTAATATTTCATTGCCAACTGGAAACTTTAAGCACTTATGGACAATGGATGAGACTACATTCATGGAGCTAAGCTATTTGTAGCCTAACTTCACATGAAATGGGTTCAAATTAGATATGATAGAGAATGATACATTTGAGTTCTTCGGTCTTACTTTTAAAGGGAGTGTGATTGAGCCCATCGTAGCACAAGAAAAACCATCATACATTTTAATCCATGCTTTTTGTTTATCATATCTATCTTGAGTGAGTTTATGCACATATATGAGTTCTTCTATGATCACATTCTCTCCATAGATGGGATCAATTAAAATCCCAGGAGCATGCTTGTTATTGATTCTCTCAGCTATGTAGAGAGTACCATCAAGTGCATGTTTGATTATTTCTTCTAAAGAGAAGGTAATGTCAATGGTTTACTTTTTATGAGGCTCAATGTCAACCACTCCAATAATTGTATTAATAGGACTTTATTCATTAGTCGCCATAGGAATCATTTCATCATCATCCATAGGATTTTTTTCATGATTGCTCATATTCTTATCATCCATGTCAACATTCATCACATCAGGATTAGTTTTACTAGCCTTAAAAAATGAAATATTATGGTTGGGCATGGGATTGGTAAATATTTGCATGTTTGGGTTGGGTGGAGCCATAGACTTATTACCTTTTTCATTTACACCTCCAATTTGGATATGATTATAATCAATGAGGTCTTATAAAATATGTCTAAGATGCTCGCAATGTTGTGTATCATGCCCTTTTTGTTGGTGATAAGCACAATAGGAATTGTATCTAAAGCTTAGAGGTAATGGCTTGCTAGGGTCCAGGGGTCGAACGAGAGGTAATGTAAGCATGTTTTTGTTTAAGAGTTGGGTCATAATGTTGTGAAGTGTGCTAGGTAAGGGAGTAAATTTTCTTTGTGGATCCCCTAAGACATAAGGATTACTCTTTTTTATAGCGGCTACTTGGGTATCAACTGGTTCGGTAGGTTGAGAGGTGGAATTTAGTTGAAATAAACTTTTATTTTGTCTTCTGAAAGGTTGATAAGAGTTTTGGTTTGAAGATTTGGTCTTTTTAGGATGAGTAGGGGTGGTTTTTGGTTCTCTATTGGTTAGGGAATTCTGATAGTCTCGAAGGGAAATGCATAAATGCACGAAGGAGGGGAATTTAATCATGGTGAGATTATCCCTTATCTTTCTTTGTAAGTTTTCTACAAACATATTTTGAAGGTGTGAATCAAGAATATTCACAATGGTTTGGGAATAAAGTGATTGATAGCATGAAATCAATTCAGTAACTTTTTCACACTCATTTTTCTTGCATCTCATCAAATAAACCAATGTCATTTTAGGGACCATGTGCACTTGGAAATGGTTAATAAAGGCCTCAAAAATTTCATTGAATGAATGAATTGAGTTATTCGGTAATGCAGAAAACCAATCCAAGGCAATGTCTTTCAAGGATTGGCAAAAAATTTAGCCAAAAGTTTGTCTTCAAGGATAAAGTCACTACACAAAGAAATAAAGGCATTAACATGATTACGACGATCTCCCTTTCCTCCATATTTCTCAAATCTAGGAATCTTTATACCTTGTCAGATCAAAGTTGTTAATATCTCCAAGGATAGTGGGTTGCTCTTGACATAGTATGATGGAGATGAATATGGTGGTGGTGTGTATGTGTTGGAAGGACCAATGAATGGATTGCTTACAGGAGGAGATATAAGATTAGATGCCACATAAGAATAAGGAGCACTAGTGGAAGTGTTCAAGGTAGGAAGGATGTTACTAGTTGGTTGCATTGTTGTGGTCATTTAAGGATTGGTATAGGTGGGAATTGAGGTTATGGTTGAAGAGGGAGGAGTTTGACTTCCTCCTTGGTTTTGCATATTGTTTGAGGCATCAGCACCATTAGTGGTGGAAGGAAGATGTTTTTGAAAGATTTGAGCTACACTACACACATTTTCTAGTCTCTCATCACATTCAATCATGCGGTGAAGGTTATCTATGGCAAGTATAACAGTGTTTGAAATGTTTTTTAGTACTTACGCTATCTTGTAAATGAGCTAAGTCTTCATGCATTTTCTTTATGTTTTCTTGAGGAATATGATCAACCATTGTTTGGAAACTCGACACAACACTTTTAGGTAAGGTAGGTGTAGAAAAAGAGGTGTCAAAGGTATGGTCCATACCTAGTGAAGTAGTTCCAACACCAAAAGTAAGAGAGCTTGATAACCCATGATCCACAATGAGTGTCTTATCATGGGATGCCATGAGTCTCACACTTTGTCTAATCATAGTATTAGCAGTAGGAAACCAAGTACTATAGCTCATCTAAGGGATAAACCACATAAATTTTAATGAAAACAATATCCTACATATGATTGCAATTACACTTGAAATGAAAGAAATTGGAATAACAACAAATCCAAAAAATGAAACAAGAAACTAAAGGCAGCCCACATAAACACAAAAGAGTAATAGAACCTGAAAAATTGGAGAGTCAAATTCAATAGGGACTAAGATGCCAGGAAGGGCGTCTTGGTCCTCTTGGTGAGATTATGAAGTTCCAGAGCCTAAAACAAGCAACAAACACTACAGAGAGACTTATGAAGAAAAAATTCTTAGAGGGACTAAGATGCCAAGAAGGGAATTTTAGTCCTAGCAAAGGTTTTTTACAAAAAAATAGTGAATTTTGGAATGTCAACAATGTTTACAAATTTCCTATACAAGATATTAATGCTCAAAAGTAGAATAATATGCAAATAAGTGCAAGAAAATGTAACTAGGAACAAGCAATTGAATGCAATATGGAATACAATTTTTTTTCACTTTTGAATGCAATGAACAATGCAATTTTTAGATTTTCAATTAAATGAAATGATGCAATAAAGTAAAGATGCAACCTATATGCATTTTCACTATTGCAAATATAGGAAACCCTAAATGCAATTTCACTAATGCAAAATGCAAGATACCTTAGATGCACTTTCACTAATGCAAGATGCAATGCAAGAATGAATGAAATCTAAATCTAAGACTTTAATGGACTCCAAATTAGAAATGAATGCTTGAAATTCAGGTTCACCAAAATGATGCATGAAAAAATGGATACCTAAAGATATCACTCTTTCTTCATCAATCATTCAATAATATCCTAGGATCCCTAATTAGATTGACTATCAACCTCACAAGGTGAGTCAATTCACAGTGAGGAGGACCTAGGAGGGGATTCTTTGAGTTCTAAGGGGTTCACCAACAAGAAAATGCTTGGAAAAGAGAATATTGGAATTTATAAAATGTGATATGCAAAATGACCTAGAATTAGAAATGTAGGCTAAATAAGAGATGTAAAAAATGAAATTATGCAACAGGGAGATAGTATGTGTGTACCTAGGAAATTTTGAGATGTTGTGAGGATTTTGGAAATGTAAAGAAGCTACAAAAAAGTGTTGTTGAGGACTATGATGCCCAGGATGGCGTATTAAACCTGCTAATGTTTTTCGAGGCAAATGTAGAGTCTTCGGATATTGAGACCAGATCTGAAGGAATCACTAAAAAATGTGCTTGGGAGGACTAAGAATCCCAAGATGGCATATTAGCCCCATTCTAAATTTTTTCAAACTTTGAATAGGATGATCCTGAGCTCCAAGGTTTGCACTTGCTTCTCTTCTGATCTTAGGCTATGAAACTTTCAAATTCATCTTGTAGGTGAGTTTCCATGAATATAAAAGCTTTTTAATGCAACTTTATAACTTTCGCAACTTTTCACTCCAAGTGATCTTCAAGACTTCAACCTAGATCTACAATCACAAATATGCAAGAGGGAAAAACTTGTTGTTTGTTAGTGAATGGGTGTTTTCCTTGGTCAAACCCCTTGCTAGTAATTAAACCTTGAAATTAAATATAAATAATGAAGGAAATGGTGAATGAACAACATGAAATGCTACAACTCATCAAACCCTTATAAATTCTATAAACTTGTGTGCAATGGTTGCAATGGATATGGATCTTGAATTCTTGAAAGATAGGACTTGAATTGCTTGTTTGAATCAAAACTCTACATCACAAATGTTAGCACACCAACATAAATGATGCAAGAAAACTCTTTGATATGATGCTTGAATCTTGAAATGGCTTCAAATGCTTCATAAATCTGCTCTTGAATGCTCTCAAAAAATACTTGGATGCTTATATTCCTTGATAGATTACTTGTTAGATTGATTACGATGGAAAATGAGAGAAGGAACCTTGTATTTATACTTTATATGCTTAATATCCCAAAATTACATCACACCAAGCCCACATATGAATTGATTAAATACAGGAGGCTAAATCCCACTAGAATTTGAAATTAAATCCCAAAAAATGACTCAAGGGGGACTAATATTCCCTAGGTGGCATCTTAGTCCCAAGTCCTAAAAACTTGGGGCATAGACACCAAAAAGGGGCCCAATTAGGATTTCTCAAAAATAGGGGTCCTAAGATCCTTGGGGGACAAAGACATCCTAGGTGGCATTTTAGTCCCAACCCAAAAATTAGGTTCACACTGATGGATTCATTAAATTATCATTTATGCATTGGATAATTTTAGGATTAATCAGAAAAATATGTCATTCATAGGGCTTGTGGACACAAAATAGGACCAATTAAGCAATAAAGAAGCATAAATAAAGCAAGGTGGGCCCAAAAAGTGTGAAAATGCATGGGTATGCATATTGATACACTACATGAGCATAATTCAATTATCAAGCATCATTTCAAATTCATCATGCATCATGTTTGTTTTTGAGAAAAAATTGTGATGTAGAGTTTAATGATTCAAGCAAGAGTCAAGATATACATCCATTGGAGCTACTTCATACATGTTTGTAGCACTTTAATGTTAGAGTTTGGTGAGTTACAACTTTACATTTTATTCATTCATCATTCCTTTATCTTATTTGGTTTCATTATAAAGTTTGATTACCAAAACGAGCTTTGACCAATGAAAATCCCTTTCCACTAACAAAACAATATTTTTCCCTCTCTTTAGTGTGTGATTTGTAGATCTAGGATGAAGACATATTAAAGAGAAATATTGGAGAAAAGTTGTCAAGATTTGAAATTTGTCAAAGTTGTCACATCATCTACAAGACAATTGAAAGACCTCTATGGAGAAGAATTTAGCAATTTAGATCCAAGAACTAGATTGAGAAGGTAGAGCAGAGATTGAAGAGCAGAACTAGATACAAATTTTCTAGAAAATCCAAACTGGACTGATATGTCACTTCTAGTGTGAGTCCCAATATAGTGAAAGTTGCAGTTTTTAGGAGTTTTAGACATATTTCTACCAAATTTCTATTCCTACCCAAAAACCCTGATCTAGGATTAAATCACTTAGACTGAAATATGAGTCCTAGTAGATATTAATTTCAACATTTTCAACATTTCAGGTCTTCATTCAAGTTCCAATAGGTTTCCAGGTGCACAAACCTAATCTCTTAGTTTTAAATTATATTTTGCATTAATTTCTAAGTCATCTAATAAAGCTTTTCATATGATTAGATTTCATATTTAATCTTGCATGTCATTAGTCTTTCCAAGTCCTAGCTTGTTGGTAAACCCCTCTTTATTCATGAATCATACCCTAGGATAACCCTTAGTAGATCTCTTTCCTTCATTAATTCCTTGGATTGAGATCTCTAAGGTTTCCTTGAGTGAAACTAAACAAAAAAATAGGAGGAACCCTATCTCTTCAATGATAGAAACCCACACCATCTATTTATGAGGTTTCAGTGGTAATGGATCTATGTTTGGTGTAGTCATTTATTATTTTCTAGATTTGGGTTGTAGAGTTTGAGCTCCTTCTTTGTGGTAGTTTTGTAATCTACCTTTGTAGATTTGAAAGTGCCTCTTTAGAGTCCATTATGCTACCAAAAAATGTAGAAATGTTATTCTAATGTTGTAAATAAAATTTGGGGTATTTATGGTTATTTTGGTGCCAATTCTGCATACCCGATTTCACTATTTTCTTTGGTTTGTAGATTTAAACATGAAAGTTGTTAAACAAGTTTTTAAATGTGGTTTAAATATTTTACTAGGGATATTATAGTGGTATAAGAGCTGTGATCTTTCCAACCAGAGGACTTAACAAATTTCATGTAGTCAAGTTAAAGGACAAGAAGGTATTTGCAGTGGGAGAGAAACAAAGGGCTACTAGATAGTTCTTCCTTAAAAGAAACTAAAGTAGAAAATAAAAATGAGGGAAAATTCTTGAGACAAGGGAAATGCATAAATGTTTTCTTCAAGAACTACAAAATTATTAGAAACAATTTGCATAAATCTTGGTGGAAACTAGAGAGATAATATGCTTATTGGTAGAGAAACTGCATGGAACAATTTCTACACATGAGGAAGGAAGTACTTTGAAAGGAAAAAAAATCAAAACCATCCTCTTCTAAATCATTACAAGGAATATTTTTACCTATAGGTGAAACACCTATGACAAACCCACCTCATCCTATAGAAGAGGTTGCAGGAAATTTGATTGCAATAAGGGCCACCTACAACATCCTAGATGATGACTTTAGGGGTGTGGTTCCATTGAGTGAATATGTTGACATGATGAACAATTTTTGCCAAAGAAAGGATATTTAAGTGAGATAGGAAAGATCATACCAGTGGAAGAAGAAATTATCAATATTTTTAATGAATACTAGTAAAAACCAAAAGATTTCAAAGCTACACTACCATTTGAAAAATATTATAGAAGGAGAAAGGGGGAAAATCAAAGGGAGGAGCCAACAAAGAAGAGCATTGAACCAAATGTTGAAGGTAAAGAATTGTTAATTGAAGAAAATATGAACCAATAATTTCAAATGAGAATTCACATAAGGAAAAGGTTCCACTAGATACAATCAATAAAAATTATTCATTGCATGTTGATTGTGAACCTGAATTTCAAAAGATCATAAAATTCTCCAAGAGACACTCATTGAGTGTGTAAATAGTGAAGAGAATGCTAATGTTGAGCATGTGGAAATTGTTAGAGTAGAAATTAGTGATGGGTTCTTAAATTACTTTAATGAAGTTATTTTAGAATAAGAAGGGAAATTGTAAGAAATCTTTCAAAATGATTCCCAGAATGATCTTACTAAAAGGTATGTCCTAGAAGACAATTATAACGTTTGCACTATTTATAATGAAGGTCCATTATCATCGCATGGCTCTAGGCTTCATGAGGGTGAAGGAATTCAAAATGGACCATGTAAAAGACTTTGGTATTTGGGAAATTATTGGGATTACCCAATACAAAATATCATAGTGAACCAAGAAATGGAGTTTCTTGATGATTCATTGTTTGAACATACTTCTATCATGCCATATTTTTAAGATGAATGCATAGGATACATTAGAGTGGTTGCTAATTTTGAAAGTTATGCAAATCCTAAAAGTGAAGACTATACAAAAGCCTTGTAGGACAATAAGAAAATTTACCTTGTTGATAGAGTCAAAAGGAAACTTGTGCATACTATGAAAGATATATGCTTACAATACATGGATCCCTCCTATGGGATTTTATTTTGATGGAAAAATTGAGATAAGGATAATGAAATGTTTATTGTAGAAATGTGGCAAAAAAAAAATGTCAGTTTGATATTCTATATTTTATGATAAAGCATTGCATAGTGTTTTTGGGACTGAGTTACATATATGTTTGCTATCATTAGATAAGTGGAGGAGTTTTCAAGGGGGATATTTTAGAAGATTTTTAGAGTATTCCTAGCATCAAAAACGTTCTAACTACCAAGGAATTTCCATATGAATTTAATATGGCAAAGCTTTCATACTTCAGTCATAACATTAGAACTTTAGATATGCAAGGGAATGCAACACCAAAGTTCTCTACAAGTGAGGTAATACACTCATGTTATGCATTTTTCATTTCATATTTCTCACATCCATTTGTGAACTTGAATATGGTGTCATAGGAGAAGGTTATTGGGCTCCATTGATGAAAAGGTTTGATTCTATTCAGAGTGAGAATAATAAGGTAAAAGATATAGGAAATGAATTATCCATCTATGATAGGGAGATTCAATATGCCTCAGAGTTTTCCATGGGTTGTAAGTATGTCATCATCACTCATTACTTTTCAAAGTTTAAGTTGAGAAATAGCTATCAACATATTTGTGTTTGCAAGAAAATGACGCATGATTTATTGTCCAGAGGCTACATGGGTTACATTGAGTATTTTTTCTTATCTATTACTACATTATGTGTCTATGAGGAGGAGTTATTTGATGA
This sequence comes from Sequoia sempervirens, assembly GCA_007258455.2. NCBI lineage: Eukaryota > Viridiplantae > Streptophyta > Pinopsida > Cupressales > Cupressaceae > Sequoia > Sequoia sempervirens. The sequence goes on along the minus strand of VDFB02189030.1, from coordinate 5,911 downwards.
ACTTATTAAAAACATGCACATGAAAAGGGTGTCTTATAGAATAGTAATATTGGATTTTTAGCTTAAGTACTGACATTTTTAGATCAAAAACTTATGAAGGAAGAACCAAATTGAACAAGTATGAGAAGGAAAGTGAGGTGAAGAAACACATGGTCCAAGAATTGCAGCCTAAGAGTCAAACTACAAAATTCAAAACAATTTCACTTCTTATTTGACTATGTTAATGAAGAAATTTAGAACTTAGTATCTACATGGGATATTGATGCTACATACTTGGGCCAAGTCATGAGCACACAAGGAATGCATGAGGCTGCCACAAAAGAAGCAATGGAAGGGTTTATGAAGGTAAGAAGCACATGTCTTCTATTTTTCATTTCATATTTCTCACATCATTTTTTGAAGGATTATGGTTTCTTAAGAAAGGATAAATGGACTCTATTAATGCATAGATGAAAAATGATGAGAAATGGAAGCATGAAGTTCAAAGTTTCATAAGGGAATTTTTCATAGGTATGGAAAAAAATTATTGTCATTTATACTCATAGGAAGTACAATAAACATTAGGATTATGGAAAATATGAGATGAAGATGGATTTCCTTGGATTGAAGAGTCTCTTGATTTAGTATGGTTGGAGAAATGAGCCACAAAAATGGGTAATTAGAAATATGGTTGGGTATAACTAATTTAGTATGATTACCTCATGGTATCTCCTTTTCAATCATGAAGATTGAAGGTTTCCAAACATGATATATTATGCTACAATCATTTTTAAAATTATGTTGGCTAATAGAAATATACTAATAGTTGTACACAAAGAGTACACTTCCTTCTACCAAAATGTCTTATTGCTTGCAAATTTGGTACTCAAAATATTATCTTATGAATATTGTTTTTTGTATAATGTTAATGGTTGTTCCTCTATAGTACTAGTATGTAAATGTAAGCTGAAAATGAAACAGGCCTTTTGCACAATAGACAACAAGAGATTAGATGATTAGAAGCACACATGCAATACAAATACTAAATCTAGAATGCAAATTCATACGTTAAGCAACAAAGAACATGGGAAAGTAAAAACGTAATTAAAACTAGAATGATCTCACCAATCTTCAAACGTATTTCCATGAATTATCTCGATTGCCCTTCTCCATTTCGCTTGTATGGTATAATTGCCCTCAGATTTTCAAGTAATTCGTGCAAGTATAGCCTAAATAGTGATTAGAAAAATATCGAAGATTCAAGACAAAGTTGCTCTCAAAAGTCATAAGATTTGTGAGAGAGATTGGAATGAAGAATGACAAATCAATTTATAGAAAATTGATTATTCGAACAATAGGTCCAAATTGAAAGATCAACGGACGGTGAGATTGACTGATTAGACATGCATTCAGATAACTGATAGAAGTGACATGAGTGATTTGAATTAGAAATAGAATTAAAGATTAAATAAATGGTTTAATCTTCAGTTCGGCATTCGAAAACATAAGAAATATCTTTGCATGACAAAGATAAAGATTGATTAAAGCAACTCTCTGTTCGAATGCACGCACAACACTTAATCAATTAAATAAGAATATTTAATTAATCCGCATGTACACGCAATTGAGTTAGAAGTGGATGATTGAATGGTTAGACGAAGAGATTACTCGAAGACGCCACTCAGACATTAAATCAATAGTTAACTGAACGATTAAAATAGATGTCGAGTTGAGTAAAAGTGAATACTTAGATAATTCACATAATTATCTAAAATATAGAGGAATGTGTTAAAATAAATTAATGAATTAAATAATTCATTTAATTCCAAGACTCGATATTCGAAGGATAATTAGATAAATAAGATTTATTTAATTAAGGCGAAAGGTTTTAAAATGAGTAATTAAATAAATAATGAATTTATTTAATTATAGTTGAAATATGATAAAGAATAAATTAAATAATGATTTATTTAATTTAACAAGGCGGATAAGGTTAATTAGTAAGATAATTAAACAAGCGTTTATTTAATTAGAAGAAATGAAGAAAGTGTGAATTAATTAAATATTTAAGATTATTTAATTAATAGAAGAAATAAAGAAAGGAATTAATTAAATAAGAGATTATTTAGTGTAGATAATTAATTTTACATTTAAATAATTAAATAATTGATTTTATTTAATGAATAGAAGATGAATTAATTCACTAATTAAGATTATTTAATCAATGACCATGAAGAATACAAATTATGATGAATGTGGAAGTCGCAGGCCTAAACCAAATTTCGGTGTCTACATTTGCCCCTCTTTGATACAATGTCGTTTCGGCTTTGTGTCAAAGAAAGTCGATAAAAATATGCCCCAGTCATGCTCGAGATTAAAACAGGTGAAGGTATGCCCCCTCGGGAAAATTGACAAATTTCTGAAACGTTCAGAAAAATTTGGAAATGCTCCTGATTAGTCCAGTAGATAGGCAGAAATGCAATGCAGTTGACGGAATTGGGTTCGGAAATGGGAGGGATGGGTACGGGATGATAGAAAATGGAAGTTTACATGGCCAGTAGGAAAGAAATGCCACCTAAGCCCTAGGTATATATTTGAATTGGGGTGAAAAACTATTCATTTGCACCCACCTAGCTTAGAGATTTGAAAAGTTGCTCTGGATTTTCAGCGAGGGTGTCTCCAGTTCCAGCCACCCATCATCGTGCATACAGGATCCGGACATACCAGAGACCAGCCGGCGCGGACCCCCCGGTATGGACCTAAAACTTGCCTTTTGAAATTTTTTGATTTGTGCATATTTTGTATTACTTATTGCATTTTTCATTATGCGTCGCTTTTCATTTTGCACCGCATGTGTATGTGCGAACGACGCATGTGTTTGCAAAAAGCCGCATTTGCATTTTAACGCCGGTCGGTTGGATTAGGTTTAGAAAATAACCGCATGTGTTTATTTTGTTACGCATTTGATAATTGTGATACGCATTTGAAATTTTGCAACGCATGTGTTTATATTGATACGCAAATGTATGTGTAGAAACGCATTTGTAGTTTTAGGACGCATTAGAATATTTAGACACGCATTTGTCATTTTGCACCGCAAATGTCATTTTTACGACGCATGTGATGATTATTCACCGCATTTGATTAATAATGACGCATATGTAATTTGTGAACCGCATTTGTAGAAAAGCAACGCATGTGTTAAAAAAATGACGCATTTGCTTGTTATGTTAAAACAGTCATTTTTGTACTAGGATAGATGATTCAGGCTGACATGAGGGATGTTGTTGCAGGTTGTTCTTGACCCTATCTACACACGTGAGTCGAGACCCACGATGTTTCGATTCAGAGACAGCTTACGGCCGGCCGAGCGACGGACTTTATGGCACTTAGGTTTGTTGCACGTGACCGATATGCCCCAGATTAGGGAAAATCAGGGTTTACTGATAGCACTTTGCGAGCGGTGGCACTCGGAGACGTCTTCCTTCCACCTTTCGACTGGAGAGGCTATAGTGACTTTGGAGGATGTATATAGGATTTTGAGACTACCGATTAGAGGGACACGGGTAGTTTATGATACACAGAGAGGGATAGCCGAGATGTGCAAATATTACCCCCATGCTGACGTTAGACAGCTAGGGGTTGATGACTATGAGATTAGATGGCAGGTATTGGCCCAGAGATATAGACAGTTAGACTGTCTAGTAGCGACACTGATAGGTGGTATTGTACTGCCTGACCGCCGAGGTCATGGATTCCCTGTGGGATGGGGTGAGATGCTAGTGGGCATGCTGGAGCGCCGAGTTGTATATGCTTGGGGTTCGTGTGTGTTGGGGATGCTATACTTCCACCTTCATGACATTGCCTATAGAGAGGCGCAGTCGATGAGCTACGGCCCCACGCTCATGATGGTATGGGCGTGGGAGCATATTGCTATTTTTAGACCACCTGTGATAGTAGATCTAGCTCATGGAGCACCATACACCTTTCGGTATGTGGGAGCCACCACACATCACCACATTGGAGACACGGGCTATTATAGACACGCTATAGACCTGATGCAGGAGTTTACATGGAGACCGCACCTAGGTTGCGAGGTGTGGTCAGATGAGGGTGAGCATTTGCCATTTTTTTGACAGACACAGTATTTGGTGGGATGGACAGTGTCCCATATGCACATCATAGAGCGATAGTTGTCGGACTGGGTCCTGAGATAGTATGGAGAGATATAGGATGTACCTCGAGGGAGAGCAGAGTTTGCTCGGTCTTCGCAAGAGGTCCTATTATGGGGGCCAGAGATTCCAGTCGCCACTGCAGAGGCGGATATTGATGGATTACAGGCACAGCCATGGGGATGGAGGGGTGGACCAGCAGATCCAGGGATGACCCCAGCTTATGATCAGTGGTGGGAATTGCATAGGCTGATTCCCTTGACAGATCCAGGGCAGCCAGCACCAGTAGAGTAGCGGGTTAGAGGTCCTAGAGGCAGACGAGGTAGAGGAGGTGGTCGAGGAGGCAGAGGAGGTCGAGGTGATGGTGGGGATGATGGTAGAGGTGGCCGACGTGGAGGCAGGAGAGGGAGGCGTGGTCGACGGGGACGAGGAGCAGCCTTGTCACCGATCCGAGAGGAGAGAGGAGGAGAGGAGGACGTGGCCATGCTAGATGTGGCTAGAGGTGGTGAGGAGGAGCAGCCGATAGAGGCAGTCATCCCAGACATCCCTGACATCCCAGCAGAGGTAGAGGTAGGTGCCTAGAAGGCAGTTGCAGAGGAGGCCGTTGGAGAGGAGGCAGAGGTCGATGCCCTTGGATTGCTAGGTGCCTACTAGGAGGATGATGAGGAGGAGGATGATCACAAGAGAGAGATCAGGGATCAGATCCTGGAGGAGATGGACGAGGAGGAGGATGGACGAGATAGGGTCCGTCAGGATGATACAGAGGCAGAGGTGCCCGACACTGATATTTTATGAGCCCAGGTTGCCTCCTTGGAGGAGCAGATGAGAGTGTTGATGGCAGAGAGAGATTCCTATAGAGTGGAGAGAGACCGAGCCTTGATAGAGAGAGATCAGGTAGTAGCCCGGCGGTAGGAGATTGAGTAGAGATTCACAGAGCTTAGGTCATTATGTACAGGACCATCAGCAACATTTACCAGAGAGTTGGTCAGAGCCAGCGAGAGGGAGAGATACTACCGAGACTTGTATGAGGCAGAGGTTCCCCTAGAGAGACAGGCTCCCAGTTTTTCAGTGGCATAGAGTAGTAGGTCCCAGACCAGGACCCACACACAGACAGTGAGTACAGAGGGAGTGGATTAGCCACATAGAGCGGGGCCCTATGACAGACCTCCCACAGCTCCGAGATCAGCCGGTTCTTAGCATCAGTCTCCCACACACTCCCGACATGATGGCAGTGGCAGTTCAGGATAGAGATACAGTTTTGAGGTCCATTTGGGATAGTGTATTTTGATCCGATAGCCTGCGGGCTTCCATGTATTTATGATACATTATGACATTGTGATGTGACACATTTGAGCTATATATATATATGATTTTGGCAGCTATTATTATGATATTCACTGTCTATTTATGGATTATGCAGTTATTTATTGATACATGTGATGTTCATATGATATGCCTATGTGATGGATGGTTGTATGTACTTTATGTTGTTTATGCAACTAATGCGATAATGTTGATTCTATGTGACATATGATTCTATATGATTATGAGATGCAATGTGATGTTATATGTATAATGACATGTGATGTTATACAAATGTAATGTGATGCATGTATTTACAATTTATTGCTTATGATATGTAGTGTTAAATGATGATTATTGTCTATTATGCCATGATGATCTAAATGTGAAATATGCCTATATATATGTATGTTTCTAACATGTATGTTGATGCAGGATGATGTATACCATTTTTGTGT
>VDFB02189028.1:0-19919 GCA_007258455.2 Sequoia sempervirens | reverse complement strand
TCAAAGGGGTTTTGCTTAGTTCACGTAAGGTATCCTCTTAGGGAACATTGTGTCTAATGTCTCCAAGAGAGGACTAGTTGAGAATAAAAGATTCACACCTTAGGGAATGCCAACCATAGCATTACCATAAAGAGGAATATCATATGCTCATAAAGGTCACAATCTTGAAGGATATCAAGCATAATATCACCACAAAGAAGACACGTCACGTGAAGTAAGAAGACCACACTTTGAATAAAAAGTTCATACTTCCTATGAGATGTATACTATCATCACTAAGAAGGGAACACCCAAACAATGAACGGGGGACAATATGCCCCCACTTAAAATGTTAACATACTTGCTATGTTGGTATTTTAAGTAGAAATAGAGAAAGAGAGGATCCTTGGAAAGAATGCGCACCTCCCAAAGACTAGTTATCCTTGCCACCCAATCATAGAGACAAAGAAAACCATCAAGAAATATCATGTTGCTGCCAAGAGAGATATGGTTGCACCTAAAATTGTACCACCATGAATGACAATGAGTAATACACATAAAGCTACTAATGCCACATAGTGGTGAGAAATGTGATAGGATGAAAATCAACATCAATTAGAGGAAATAGGTGCATCAACACAAGGAAGAGCACCACAATCCTTAAGATGTTGAATTTTATCACTCAAAGCCTTAAATTCATTAGTAGAATGACCATGAACTCTATGATATGCACAAAATGAACTCTTGTTGTAAAATTCCTTTCATGTTCATGGAGGGAGAGATATCAAATGATGTTGGAGAATTCTTGACAAGATACTCTCTTGATCAATAGTAGAAGATGTTCCTTTCTTTTGCTTCAAAGATATCTCTTGCTTAGTACAGGGTGTCATAGATACACAAGACACTTTAGATTGTGAGATTTTGTACTCTCATTAAAGGAGGGTGTAAAATCTAATGAACCCCAATCATTACTAAGAAATGTGTTTGAAGATGTCCTAGGAGTGTTTTGCATGATGACATTTATATTAAGTGAAGATTTATTTGTTTCCTTCATTTCTTTCAAGGGACAATAACCAAGACCACTAGTCGTTTCTATTAGTTCAAGATGCACCAAGGTTAACGTTGGTTTAGAAGAATCTTCTATAATAGTGTTAGTATTGAGTGGAGTCTTTTTTGATGCTTTTGTTTCTTTCGAAGGACAATAACCAAGACCACTATTTGTTTCTTGTGTTAAGCTCTATAGGGACACATATGCCTTGTTCTCTAGCACCACATTCTTTCCACTAACCAAGTTGTTTTAAAAGTTCGTAACCTCTTCCATAAAGCTTTTCCATTTATTTTTGGCTTGATGGTTGTTCATAATCAACTTCATCAAAGTTTGTTGTGTAATTTGTTTCTTCTTCTAAAGTGATTGAAGTGGTTGTTTTTGAAGGTTCTTCCGAATTTTGTGTTGACATTATTGTTGGTTCTTTTCCCTTTCAAGACTCTTTTGTTATGATCTTGTATTCTCCCATGAATGTAGATGTAAAATCTAAGGAACCCCAATCATCCTCCAATAACTTTGTAACTTTTTCAATAGTGTTCTCTTTTTCTTCCTCTTGCATGAGTTCCACTTGTGTATTTGGTGTCAATGTTTTCAAAGAATTTTCCTTGTCTTTCTCCATGCACAAACTTTATGGTTCAGGGTCGGCCTTGATTGTATAAACCTTGTTGTTATAGACATATTTCATTATATGGTGAAGAGTAGAAGTCATTGCATGTATTTCATAAATCCATGGTCTACCTAAGAGAAGATTATATGAAATATTATCAAGCATGACATGAATAGGAGTTTTCAATGTAGCCTTTCCATCTTGTATAGGTAATGTGATCACACCAAGCGGTTGTTTTCCTACATTATCAAATCCATGGATAGATAAAGAGTCTGGTTGTATTTGGATTTTGTCTATTCTAAGTCTATCCAAAAGGTTTATACTACACATGTTTTAAGGGCTAAGCCATTGTCAACAAGGGTTCACTTAATTTCAAAATTATGACAATTATAGTTAATACGAGCTATTATCATCAAAGCCTCATTTTGTTTTTGCACTTCTAATGGAGGTAACTCATCTTGATGGAAAGTTATGTCTAAGTTGATCGAGTTCATACCTTGAATTAGGGCTGCTACATCATTTGGTTGCACATTAGGATGGATACTGACTTGTTGTAAAGCACTTTGAAGCATGTTATGATAATTAGGCGAAGCTTGAATAAGATCCCATAATGATATCTTAGCGAGAGTATTTTTAAGTTGTTCAACAAGGTCACACTCCTTTCCATCATGTAAAGGAAATCGGCGAGCACTAAGAAAGATAGGTTGAGGCAATGGTAATGAAATAGGAGTAGTTTGTGGTTGCCTATTATTCCTTATATTATATGTGTGAGCAATGGTATTATAACTTGGTTGCTGCGAAACATTGTTACTAGTAAGTTGCCTTAAAAAAATTAAGATAGCTCCTGGAGGTAATGGTTTCTTTTTAGGTGGTTCAAGGATGAGCACGGGTTTGTTTTGAACTTGGTGTTGGTGTGAGGGTGGGTAGATGCTAAGAAGTGGCTTTGGAGATGGCTTAGGCAGTCCAATAATTAAAGGACTTGTAGGAGGTCTAAGAATTAGAGGACTCAAGGGAGATCTAATGTTCATAACCTCAACAAACTTATCCTTATTTTCACAATCTCTTAGTGAAGGGGAGGCTAATGTCACTTCATCATATTCATCGAAGGAAGCCACATTACTATTGTTTTAAAGACATGTGTCAATGTTGTCATTTTCTTGCACCATGATATCTTCCCTATTAGGAGAGTTTTTAGGAGAACAACAAACTAGATGTTCATGACATTCAATGGTTGGTTCTTCTAAAATAACTTCATCACAAGTAGGGGAGTTATCAATGGTTATATTGTCTTGCTTACCAATGATGACATCATCTTGTATCAAAGCATTTTCACAAATAGTCCACAAATAGGCAAAGTGGTATTAGGGGATGTGTCAATGGTCTCATCCTTGTATCCAACAATGTCTTCCCAAGTGGGAGAAGTAGGGGAAGAGAAACAAATAAGGTTCGATCATGACTCTCATTGATTGGATCTTCTAACAGAAAAGTATCTTCTTCACAAATAGGAGAGATATTGGGAGAAGAGCAAACTTGATTGTCATGATTGTCCAAGATTGTATTCTATTTCACTAAGTTAATTTCACACACGGGAGAGGGATCAATAAAGAACAAGAAAAGAGGAGAAATGACTTCATGTTCATATGCTTGTAACAACAATTTCTTATAGTATTCAACAAAATTTGAAAATATAACATGAAATATGATAACAAGAGACTTTTGAAATGAAAACATGATGTAATAATTGCTCTACAAATCTGAAAGGCAACAATTTTTTTCAATTTGCACTGCCTAAACTAGATGGATGATTAGACCTAATGCATAAAATAGAAATTTCTAAAAATTTCTAGACTAAAACAATGGGTTACCAGCAAATATGGGAAGTGCAGAAAACCATAAAAAAGCTTAAAAAGTTGGCTTTTATAGGCTTTGAAGGACTCATTTTTCCATGGGCGAATGGGTCTCTATTTAGGGTTTTTAAAAATGAAAGTTGCAATTTATGAGTTGTTTTGTGTGCTCTTTGTTCTAGGTTGTAAATTGGTACTAACAGTTTTCAAAAATCTAGAAAATCAAAGTTGAATGCAAGTGTAAAATGATGCTAAATGACAACAAAATGACCTATTTTTAAATGTAATTTTGATCCAATTTTATGATTTAAGTGACTGACATTATGCTATTATGTAAATACTATTCAAAATCAATCTAACATTATGCAATTTTGTTGGAATTTTAAATTTAAAATGAGTGCAAAATGCAAGTTTACACCTAAAATACAATGCAACTTTATGCCAAATTTAGAAACCCTAAATGCAATGAATTAATTCAAATCCTAGATCTAGGGTTTGAATGCACTCCAAATCAGAAATTAGAATGTTTAAAATGTCAGGTTCACCATAATGAAACATAGAAAATAAGCATAGGTTCACCAAAACATAGGGTTTTATACTAAATTTGGAATGTTTCACCAAACTTACTATAAATAGAAAGGGAAAAATGGGGTGTAATGAACCTACCCATTTTTTATTTAATTCAGGAAATGAGATACTCCAACATAGAATTAACTTTCAACCCTTAGGTGAGTCAATTTGATGGAAGATCTGACAATTTCCTTTATGTGTGTGTGGACGGGGGTACAGTTCAAACAACACTTTTGGGAGATGAAAATAAAATAGTAAATGACCTCAAATCTATAACTTGAGACTTGATTCATGTAGATGAAGCCTAGATCTAACATAAATAGTCAATTTTGCATTTTTTGGATAAGTGGAAGACACTTAAAGCTTACCTCAAAAATTGGTTGCAAAGTATCTTGAGACAACTTTTTGAGCTAAATTTTTGGGAACCTCTGAAGACAAATATGAGATGCAATTTCTCAGTGGTTTCATGTGAAAATGATGGAAAATGAGATCGGGGTCTGAGTTTTTGTGAGTTGGCAGCTTTTCTTGCAACTTTGACAACTTTTGCAATTTTGCACTTTAGAGATCTCGAATCTTCAATTTTCTTTCAACCTCAAATCTGCACCACAAACACAAGAGGGGAAAAAATGTTTGTTTTTTTATGAATGGGGGTTTGCCTTGGTCAAACCCTGTTTTGGTAATTAAACCTTGAATTGAAATAATGCAAGCATGAAAGGAATGATGAATGAACAATACAATGTTGCAATTCAACAAACCCTTGAAAAAACCTTGGAAAGACTGAAATCTTGATGTTGATATTGCATGAAATGGCTTCAATGGATGTGAATCTTGATGCTTGAATCTTGCTTTGAATCTTTAACTTGAATGCTTGGATTATGTCTTGAAACCTACATCACAATGTTAGCTCCAAAAACATGCATGAATGAACATAAATTTGAAATGATGCTTGAGATCTTGAATGTTGCAACAAATGCTTGGTAAATCTTCTCTTGAATGCTCTTGACAATAATCTCAAGGCTCTTGTTAAGCTCACTTCTTGCTAGATGTTTTGAATTGATAAAATAAGCTTGTATTTATAGATGTATGTATCCTTAATTTCCCAAAAATTAACCATTACAAGCCGACATTTAAAATTTGAATTTGGGATGATAAAAATACCACCAAAACATGTTTTAAAAATGGGTTCCAAAGCCTAGGGAGGACCCATTCGCCCAGGTCCCTATTCTTGGAACACACATTGCTCAAGGTGTTTAATTATGTATTGGCATTAATTGTTGTTGAGTTTCCCCTTCGAAAAATATAATTTATTAGGCTTGTAGGGGAGAGGACCCAGTAGTTGAGCATGTTTCAATAGTTGGGATAGTAGTTGTTTATATAATGCTTAATAGTTGTGATAGTAGTTGTTTATATAATGCCCAATAGTTGTGACTTGACTACCCATTATTAAACAAAATTTATTCCTTTGATCTAAAAAGCAACCAATCATGTGATGCCACATCAATGCTCAACTACCCATGATGTGAATGCACAAGTATTGGTAGCACTTTTTTTTAGCCTTTTTGGACACCTTGACAAAAAACATGCTGATGTGGCCCTGAAACGAAAGTTATAAGTAGGGGACTTGCCAAGTAAGCTACTGTAAAAAATTTGGAGTGATTTGAAATTTCCACGTAGGATTTTGAGGAGCGTGAAGTTAGGGTGCACAACTACTGGGTCCTCTACCCTAGATGTAAAATAGGGATTATTAAGGCCTAATTAAGTCCAATTTAATTAAGAGGGCCCAAACAAGTGTGAAAATGTAAAGTACATTTTTCAACACTAAATTAAGGCATTATTAAGTGTGAAAATGTAAAATACATTTTTTTACACTACAAAATGCAAATACCATATTTTAAAAAATTGGAATGAAGAACCTTTCTTTTTTTTATAAGGTTTTTAATTTGAAAAACTAGCGAGGAATGGTTTGAACCAACTCTAAGATGGGATGAAAGGCAAAGAGAGTGAGATAATAAAAAGATGAAACTCAATCAAGTCAAACATGGGTTATATAAACTCCCATTATTCTATTTGATAATATATACTAAATTACTCTTAATTCATTTTCTAAAAAATCAAGCATATGAAGACATAAAGTTTACAAAGGCATCCATGCTATTCATGTAGTTTAAAAAGGTGCCAAATGCTTGAACCATAAAGCAATAAGAAACAATCACCATATGCCTTGAAATACTTCTCCTACCAAACAAGATTTGTATGAAATATAATTACAAAACCAAAGGAAATAATAAACCCTAGCTCCAAACTTCGTAATGCTACTATTTAATAACAATGTTGGCATTTGAATGAAACTGTATTTGTGTAGTAAAATTAATTTTCTTTTTTTTAGACTACTGGAAAATTCATCGGTCCCTCTATAAATTGTAGTGCCCCTGGTAAACTTTTTTTCACGTGACCGGTGGCGATAGGAAAATTAACTTTAATTTACATCTCCAATGTGTATATCTCATAGATGATATGCTCGTTCAAGGTCATTATTGACTGACAGGTTTATCCTTTATAATAAGATCTAAGTTAGAAAATTTTCCAAAAAAGCTGTAAAATAACTACCCTAGGTCATGCTTGAATAGAAGCCAAGGACCTGCAAATCCGGCATAGATTACAATGACTAATTTCTATGTGGGGCATCGAAGGCTTTCGTTCAACGGCAAATCGGCATAATGACATGTATGTCCAGATTTTAATATCAAATCAAATAGACTTCATCTGGGCTACGAATGATATAGAATAATTTTGTTTCTATCTGTGCTGCCTTGAACAGCACTGCTGTATTTTTTATAAACCTGCCTTTCAAGAAAAATTGGCAAACCCCAAAATTCTTTTGTCTGAATGCATTGACATTTTCATGATGGGCGTCTATGACATCACATTTCCATAATGCAGAAAGAAAATTAAATGCTTTTGGCTCAATCAAATTGGCCATATTGATGTTGACATAAATTGGTCAATGTAAATATAGCATGTCGGTTTTTTGACTGTACTAACCACCTCTCCTTCTAGATGCATGAAATCCTCCTATAATTACACAGGAAATTCAATCTGATCTTGTAATCCGGTTCATTCCACATTCACAGTTTTCGACAATATTGGCTAAAGATCTGCAGGTTGTATAAATTATGAGCATATTTAAAGGATTATCTTCTCCATCTCTTAGATGTGTAGCAAGATCTGAATTAAGATTTGGGAATTTATTTTGCAGGAAGATTCACAACACAAGCCTAAAAACAAACATGGCAGCACTGTAAGTATAATCAATCCATTCTATTTTATTCTGCCAGAGCTTGCGCAAACATTGATTTTCTCATTTTCAACTTATATTTAGCACGATCAAACATTAAACGTTAGTTTAATTGGATTGCAGTGATGTAATTCCTCCGGTTCTCAATTCCAATTCAGAGCCCCCTCCATTGTTTGATGGAACCACAAGGTAAAGTCTGCATGACAATCAATTTTTGGTTGATCTTATGGGTTTAATTAATAAGATTTCAATATATGCATTACTTAATTTAGGGTTTCCTTAAATGATTGTGAAACTGGGTTTTGCAGACTGTATATCAGTTTGACGTGTCCCTTCGCCCAGCGTACTTGGGTCGCCAGAAATTACAAGGTGGTTTGGTTTTCGTTTGGCTTGTCTATTTTATCTATTTTTTCCAAAGCATATAGAGACTATCAAATTATTAACCTTTCTATTAAAAAAATTGCAGGGTTTGTATGATATTCAGCTTGTCCCAATAGATCTGCACGACAAGCCTGCGTGGTACAAGGAAAAAGTTTACCCTCCTGGCACGGTAGGCTATTTATATGCTTTTTAATTGCTAATCTCTATTTTCGCTGTCATCTACTTAGGAAGGGTTTTCAGAGCTGTAATCTGTTTCCTTTGCTGGGATCTGTAAGGAAAATCGAGTCCAATTTTTATACAGATTAGTTTCATTATTATTAAAACAGCCTAAAGGTATGCTAGTTTCATGCAGGGGTAATTCACATTTATATGTTTGGTTGCACTGAAATTAGCCAATTTTGGACATTTAGCTTAACATATCTTCCTGTTGTGTGACAATCAACTCCTTGGATTCAGAGCAGACAATACGATTATATTTTATTTCACATTATGTATATCATGCAAGGTATGTCTTGGAGTGAAACATGAAAATAATATATTTCATTTATTTTTCAGGTTCCGTCTCTTGAGCACAATGGCAAAATCACAGGAGAGAGTTTGGATTTGCTTGAATATATTGAAAACAATTTTGAAGGACCCAAACTCATCCCAACGGTACATATAATGTCTCTGACTATTTGATCTGCCTTCACTGTTATTTCATGTCATAACCCAAATGATTATGCACTTTGGATTTATCAATAATTTAAATCTACAGCGTAAAAGTTTTGAGGGGCATTTTAAGGATTTTTCTCAAAGCTATTTAATGTTTTGTTAATTTATTTTATTTATAAGATTGTTTTTAGAATCAATTGTGTATGTGATTGATTCCAAAAACAATCTTTTGAATAAATGAACTGTAGATAATTCATGCCAACTTATAAGTAAGTCTTAAGAAGTAAAACAAAGAAAGCTTTTTAACTTTCATTTTGAGGGAGGCAGGGGAGAGGTAGAGCCCTAGCTTTACTAACCTTACAAGCACCTGAGTCCTTAAACACTGACATTCATTGGAATTTTGCAGGAGGCTTAGAAAAAGGAGGCTGCAAATGAACTACTTAAATATTCAGATTTTTTTTCTAAAACCCTGTTCATGTCATTGATCAAGCCAGAAACCGAGGTAGCAGAAGCAGCTGGTAAGAGGAATGCCTTTTTGCAACTACAGTAACCTTTAAAAGAGATGATGACAATGAAAACTTTCTAGGATGTTCTTGGTTGTGTATATAAGGAGGAATCTGATGGGTAAATTGACCCTTTCCTTTCTCAACCATGGCAGCGCCCGCTCTTGACTATTTGGAAAATGCTTTGGGAAAATTTTCTGATGGGCCATTCTTTTTGGGTGAATTCGGTGTGGTAAGCAATATGTTATGCAGTTTTACATGAAACGATAAATGTGGACCTTGAGTCTGTTGCATTTACTCTTTTACAACTGTGAAATGCTCTACAAAACTAGGTGGACGTTGCGTATGCTGGTCTTTTTGAAAGATTTCAGATTGTATATCCTGCCTTAAAGAACTATGACATCACAACTGGCCGACCAAAATTATCGAAATGGATTCAGGCAAGGGCAAATTCTGCTGTATCTCAGCCTCTGTTATTTGAAGGTGTAAATTTTTTTTGTTCTATAATGGGTTGCCCTGTTGTGTGACATTATATACTGGTTTGACTACAGGAAGTGAACAAGATTGATGCATATACAAAAACAAAACCTAAACCTGAGGAAATCGTAGAAATATACAAGATGTTGCTGGTTAGTCCTCAACGATACTAACAAGTTTGAATAAATTTTGGTTGGGCTTTAATTTATCAGAAAAAAAATGCAGTATGTTTCAAACTTTCAATATTGAGGTTTCAAATTACGATACTAATTAGTCTTCTCTTCTGCAGGCTAAATTTCAGAAATAAATGGAGATTGATGGTTACCACTTGTTAATATTGGATAGAAACGTCCCTGAAACAAGTAATCACTGGATTCAAAATAGATGCTGAAAGATTGAGCGTTCCATTATAAAGTTGCTCTTATGTTCATCATGTGGTGAATTAGAAAATTGCAGTCCACGAAAATGTAATAAGGCTGCCAGTTTAAAATTATATACATTATTTTTTTGTCATAAATGTTTCATGAACTTTAAATAAAAAAAGGGACTTTTGTAAAGGTGGTTTTTTTTGGGGCTCGGTTAATTTGTAGTAATTGTAGTTTTTTTTATTGATGTATTTATAAATAAATGCATATGAATTAAGGTTTTATGGGCGAGAATTGAGAGTTTTTAAAATTTTAAAAGATATATTTTGTGTTTTGTGTTTTGTTATTTTAGGAAAGATTGTAAAGATATGTTCTTATTATTGGTATATGTAGTCAATCATGCTAGGTAAGATTGGTCACTTTTTTGACAGTTTCTCCCTAAATTAATTAATGGAGGGGGGGTAGAGCCCCTCTTGTGAGGCCTAGGGGGATCACCAATATTCTATTGGAGAGTAATTTAGAGACTTATGATTAAAAAGATTCATACTCAATAATGTTACTTGTGCATGGGAACGCCAATCTGAATGACTTGGGGATATAATCACCTTGAGAAGTGACAAATAGAATGCCAACACCTGCCCCATTTTATGTGTAGGATCTGTCAAAATAAAGTATGCATGTATCAGCCTCAGAAATGGTGAACACTGACTGATCTAGAAATTCTACCACTAACGGGTATGCATCCACTAGAGGGGCTTCACCCAATTGATCTTCGATGATTTGTCCTTTGGTTTCCTTGCGGTCTATATACTCATTATCAAACTCGCTGAGCAACAAAACCCACTTAGCCATATGACCCGTTAATGATGTTCTGGATAACAGGTATTTGAGTGGATCCACCTTGGAAATCAACTTAATTGAATGACTAAGCTTGTAGTGGTAGAGTTTTTGGGAACTGAAAACAACTACAAGGCATGCTTTTTCCATAGGAGTATAATTAATTTCATACCCCACCAATGTGCAATTGATGTAATAGACCACTCTTTCCTTCCCATTGTTGTCATGTTGTGCCAAAAGTTCCCCTAGTGCAATCGCTATAGTAGAAATATAAAGCAACAAAGTTTTTCTTGATATAGGAGGCATCAAGATAGGAGGGTTGGAAAGTTTTTCTTTGATTTTATCGAAGCTTTGCTGACACTCTGTGTTCCATTTGAAGACAATATCTTTGCGCAAAAGGTGTGTGAAAGGTTGGAATTTGTCTGCAAGTTGATCTATGAAGTGTTAGATTGATTGCAACTTGCCTTGTAGACTCGTTAGCTACTTTAGATTTTTAGGTGGGGGCATTTCCATAATCGCTTTGACCATAGCTGGGTCAACCTCTATACCCCTTCTGGACACAATGAAACCCAACAATTTTCTTGATGTGACTCTGAAAACATATTTCTTGGGATTTAACTATTGGCAACCAGGATTGCACCCTCAGTCAAGCTAGGCTTGGCTATCCTGTTGCAACATGGAAATGCTCTCTGATTTGTGGGTCAATCAATTGGTGAGAACGAATCCCTAGAGTGAGCGAGTTCCCTCTAGCCAATCACCTAACCTATGAAATTTTGAGGGGAAAGTGATAGGAAGAAAGCTGAAAATGAAACCTACAGCTAGTGATGATCAACTAGATATTTGAGATTTTGAGAAAACTTTACTCACAACACCTCTTTCAAAGTAATTTGCTCTCATGATCCACTTTAGAAAATTTAACTCATTCGTGTTTTGCATAAAGATTCTTGAACAATGAATACAATATGAAACCAGAACTATCTTCCACTCTTGACTATAACTCACAATAATAAGACAAAGAAGGATCCACTACTTTGAATCACAAATAAAATCAAATTATCACTGTGAGCTCATGACAAGAAAAGATAAAGGAAAACTCTAGTTCTTTTATTGCAAATGAAGGAGAAAGACATCAAAATATGATTCAAGAAAGTTTACAAAACTCTCAACAATGCATAAGAGAGCAAGAAACAACATTCTAAACCCCGAGAAAATCAAAATTTCTCCAACTTATAGGCATCAAGTGACATCCATGCTACAAAAATAGAAAAATCAGGCCCACTGCATCATCAAAAAGTAACTCATTCTGCATTTTCAAGTTCAAGGAAAAATCCTGAAAAGAAGGGGCTCGAACTACTCCAAACAACTTCACCAAAATGGAAACTTCTCATCTCCAACAATCTGATCCAAAAACTCCACAAAATCAGGTCCAAAACTGCCTAGAACTGAAAATAGAAAGTTGTTACTGCCACCTCTTTTCCAAATTTGCCGAGGAACTAAAACTCAAAATAGAAGGTTTCCAAGAAGACTTGAGTGTATCAACTATATTTTAAACACTAACAAACACCAAGGTAATTTATAGAAACATTACCATTAATGTTGTTTTACAATCACATGCAGTTTATGAATTACAATATAGAAATCCTGATTGCATTTGATTTTTTTTTAATTCACCTCCAGTTACTTTGATTTTTCTTTTCTATCTCCAAATATTTTGGATTTTGCATCAATATTTGCAAAAAATAAAAATATTATACAAGCTCTCTACACACTTGATTTTTCTACAAAAAATCATAAAATAATTAAAAACCTCATCACATAAAGTGATTCAAAACCCAAGGGAACTCTAAAATATTCAGGACTTAGGCAAAAATAGAGGGCCTAAATTCATTGCTCAATTTTTTCTAAGGCAAGGCTCATGGCAACAAATGTCTCTAAGGAATTGCGAAATAAGATTAACCTAATGTGAGGAGCAATGTGCATGGTTTTGATTTGATTTTCTTCAAAAATCAAAGAAAATAAATGCCTACGACATTTGACCTAGGCAACACATGATGCAAGGTATTAATCAAGGCATTTGTTTTGAAAAGAAATGTGATTAAAATCACATTCGAATTGATAATGAAGGGAAACCTAACATCAAAATACTCAATGAGCCCTAATTTTCCTCATCATTGGCATCAGCCAAGTTAGAGAGAAAAGAGCTCTGCTAGGGCTCCACCATGGAAGGGCTAGGGTTTGAGCCTTGGAACTTGATTCTCCACCATTCTTGATGCCACCTTTGTTGATTCTCCTCTACAATCTGCTTGGTAAGTCATTTTATTTGCATTATGGTGCTTTTCTAACTTCATTCGAAGAGAAAAATGACCTTTAGGCCACAACTGTTATTGTGTTTTGATGCATTTTTGTGTTTGATTGTGTCGACCACCCCTTGCCATTCTTCATGGCCTCCATGAGAGACTTTGCTTGGGAATTTGTGAAGGCTTGACTATGGGTTTTGATGTGCTTCTCCACAAAACATTGAAGGTGAGCTCTCCTATTTACATTTCAATGCATTTCCCTCTTAAATAAAGCTTGTTCAAGCTTTTCTTTACAAAAATCATGAAAGACTATGGGTTTTGAATTCGGCCATATATAGGCCGCAACCATCGATATGTATTCTCCTTCTTTTCTATAGAACAAAATATTATGGGATCGACCCATAATATGAAAATGATATCTTTGTCAAATGAAAACACTTTTTGAGTGAAAGCTTTCCATTTTATGGGTTTTCAAAACACCTGGTGGCCGCGGTCTGTAGCTTGGTTTCTTCATTTTTTTGAAAGCTTCTTTGTTATTAAGGGCTTGAACCCTTGTTGTTTCTTCTTGTATTTTCATTTTGAACACAAACCCTAAGTGGGTATTGTGATTTATGGAGAGAAATTGCCTTTACAGGCCGCAGGTATGAGAGCATGAACTAGGGTTTCTATGCATTTTTATGAGCTCAAACTATTTCCTTTTATCTCTGCATTTGAAAACTCATAATATTATCCATGAAAAATTATGTTGAAACACATGATAGAATTAGTGCTCTCATTTCCAATATATGCAAAATATGTCCTGTTTCCTCTGTTCATGCATATGCATCTTGTGACATGACAAACTAGACATCACTATCTCATTTTCTTTGAAACCCTAGGTAACTTAAGCATTGTTCATTCTTTTGGAAAACAATAATGTTTCATTTGTCCACATGCTACTATATCTTTGCTTGTTCAAATTTAGGTAGTAGCTTTGCTCCACTTAGAAATCTTCTTTAATGCTACAAGCTGGTATGTTATTCAAGTAACACTTGTATTTTCTTTGTTCAATGCATAGGTCAACAATTGTTTGTTTTCTATTTTGCTTGAAATGTATAACACAGTGAATTTCAACTCCATTTGACACCTTTACAATAGCTTACCAAGCAAAACATTTCTTCATACCTTCATGCACCTTTGATTTCACCATTTAGATGCGACTGTCATGCTGTTTGGCCTTACTTTCTTGATGAAACATACATAGATTCACTCTCAAATGCATTTTACCTTGACATGTTTTGACTTCTCATCGTGCAACATTTTCTCTCAGCTACTGTAATGTTTCTATATATTAATTTGATGCTCATCATCTCTTATTTCATGCATTTGAATGCTTCAGAAAAAAATGCACATCTGGCTTCACATTTAATGAAATAATGCAATGTGATTTTCCTTTATGTTTGTAGCATAGAAACTCTGAAGCAAAACTTACTCATTCTACAAATTTTCTCCATTGATGATGTTGTCCTCAAGTTACATTCAGCTCAAACACTTAATGTGTTGCATCCACAGTCAACCATGCCTCTTTTCATTCATTCTCTGCTTTCAATAGCTCACTTGCAACCATTGATAACTCTATCTTCTTGATGGGAGAAGCCTCCTTTTGGCACTCTTCATGCATTTTTATCTCCTAGACAACAACATGATGATGTGAAAACAATCATTGCATGGAAGATTTTGGAATATAAACACCTAGTGATGATGATTAGAAGCTTCTTCATTTGCTTTAGTTATCATCGCTTGATTTGTAAACAAGGCATTATGTATGCCTATTCACTATCACATTATGTGATGATGCACTTGATGGTAATTCACTTGAACAATTGATCCTCTATGATATTCAATTCATTGCACTATCATATTTAATTGTCCTAGATGGTCACTTGCTTGAGTTCTCATGGCACTTGATGCACTCCTTTAGATGCATATCTCTTTGAGCAATTTTGAGTTGTCTCTTTTCTAAAAACCCCTCTGTGGAATGTTGAGGGAGAGCATGCTGGGTCTCAACCCTTGTGGGAGTCCGTTTTACACCACATGCTTTATGATATTCAAAACAAAACAACATAACTTTTCCTATACCTGCACAAGAAACAAACAATGTTAGATTAAAACAATAAATTCAAAAGTTTCTCATGATGTTTTTTCCCTGGTATTCTATTGTACTCCTCTTGTTCTTGCTCAGTTGGTTCAATGCATCACAAACAATATTTTACATTACTGTTGATGGACCATGTAGGAATTTTCATAGTCTGAGCTCTAACAAAACTTTCATCCACTTGCAGGTTCACTTGGAGCACAAAAGTAGAAAGGAGAGCTCAACTCTGGAGGCAGCTCAAAGACACCATTAGGCAATGACAATTATGTTCTTTCTTACATGATCTTTCTCCTTTTCAATCTTCAGTAGTGTAGGATATTATTTATGGTTCATTGTTCCAGCTACTCCCATAGCTTGTGTGGGACACTTGATTCTCCTTTTTACTCCAACGAATACAAAAAACAACATTTGTGAAATACTTGTTCAATTTTTTACTTCCTTTTCTTGCAAACAATGTATTGAACATTGTGAATGAATGACAAAATGAAAGCACTTCTTTTCTTTTTATGCAATATTAATGCTGCAAATCATATAAAGCAACTGAAAACACATTGCACTTCAATAAAACTCAACAATTTAAGCATTTGCAATGGTTAAAACATCTGCAATAACAAACTGAAATTATTCACCTTAAAATGAACCTGCATAACCGGCTTTGTCAATTTGAGCTGTGTCAAAAATTGATAACATTAACCTTAACTTATATTGCTCTAATTTGTCAAAAAATTGCTTCAGGATCTGCAAATTTTCTTCTTGAGTTTTGGACTTTGCCAATAGGTCGTAAACATAATATTCCATTATGAGGTGGATCAAATCATGGAAGATTGTAATTGCATGTTGATACACTTCCCCCACATTTTTGAGACCAAAATGCATGACGTTATAGAAAAAAGTTCCCAAAGGTGTAGTGAAATCTGTTTTATGTTGATCTTCGGGGGCAATTTTGATCTAATTATACCCAGAAAAGTTGTCCATAAGAGATAGAATAGCATGGCCTACTATCAAATCAACAAGCGTATCAATGTTTGACAGTGGAAAGTCGTCTTTAGGACATGCCTTATTAAGGTCTTTGAAATTTGTACAGATATAGATACCCCTAGTTGGCTTAGCTATGAGGACAATTTTGGAGATCCAGTATGAATACAATAGGTCTAATAAACCCGATTGCTAGAAATTTTTCCAACTCCACTTTGAGAAGAAGAGTGACTTGTGGGTGCATTTTTTGGAGCTTTTATTTCACTCACTTGGCATCAGGATGGGCATCCAGGTGATGTACAACTAATTTTGGATCTAGCCCAGGCATATCTGAATAGGCCCATGCAAAATTAATGATCCCTTCATGAAGTAGATTGAAAATTACAAAATACTCCTCTTCAGTCAAGGAATTAGCTACATACGCAATCTTTGGCTCTGCTTCTATGCCTAAATTCACGTCGTGTCTTCGATGAGAATGGAAGATCGTTCTAAAAATTGGGTGCCTATGAGAGGTAGATGAACATCCTCATCCTCTAATGCCTCAAGGAGGTTTTCATTAGAGGATACACCCTTTCTTTTTACTTTTGATTGGTTTAAAAGCGCCTCAAGGAGGTTTTCACTAGGAGACTTTTTTGTACATTGTTTCTTTTCATTTTTGTGGTTGAGGTGTTCATCTTCCCTAAGGTAGGCTCGACAATCTTCTTCTAAGCCCATGTAGTGTACATATGCTTCTTCAAATAGAAAGATGTCAGTAGGTGCGCTTCCTCATAGGTCCCAATCTATGAGGTCAGGATGGTGGAGGAAAAGGCTAATAGTGAAAATGGAAGTGGATTCAAATAGGGAGGAGACATCCAAATCATCTTAAGAGAGTATGATGGTTTCCTCCTTAGGGATGTCAACAAGGGCACCAACTTCCGCACTAATGTTATTTGAAGTACTAGAAGACATTGCGGGTTGTTTTTGCTTCTTGTCATAACCAAGACCCAAGTATTTTGGATGCACAAGAGTATCAATTGGCTTGTACCTATTCCGTGTTCATCAACCCCTAGTCCTCCTCCTTGATAATTGTATATTTTTGCCAACTTGGGAGCCTATGGATATACTTCTTAGAAATATTCAATGGGAGGAGGTGAAGGTTCTAGTTCTTCTCTATACACCCATTAACTGATATCCTCATCAAGCTGATCTTGTAAGGTACCTATGGATTCAAATGTAGTGGAGCCCACATTCTTGGAGCTTATAGTCTTAGTGATTGGATCTCCTTATTGTTGAGACTCGGTAGGCCAACCATAACTTCGAGGTGAGGAGGGCATTGTGCCCACATTGAGTGCGGTGCACATCTTGTATTCCCCACAATATTTTTAAATGATCTGGACCTTGGTAATGGTGGAATATAAAGTGGTGTATGGAGTGGATGAAGTGTTGGGATTGGCATGAGATGATGATGATGTGGCGTGGGAGGTTCCCACCTCAATTCTAGGGAAATCATAGGAATGAGGGAAGGAAGCCTCAAGAGCACGCCAATACTCAAAGGGATGTTGGTCAATGGGAATGGCGACTTCAATTCCATTGTGGCGGAATTTAAGGCATTGATGATGCATGGAAGGGATGGATTGCATAGCATGGAGCCATGGTTGGCCAAGGAGGAGATTATAGGGAAGGTCCAAATCAAGGACGTGACAAGTCCTATATTGCATGGCAGGGCCAACCTGAATGGGAAGACAAATAGTGCCTTCTGAATCTCATTTTGAAATGTCATAAGCCTTGATGGTGATCACTTGATTATCCAAGTCAGCGTGAGTATACCCCACCTATTTTATCAACTTCAGTGTACACAAGTTGAGGGCATATCCATTATTTACCAAGACTCATTTGATTTTGTGCTTAGTGACAAGGACTTCTATGTGAAGAGAATGATTATGTGTGGGGTCAATGGGTTGCATATCAATTTGGTTGAATCCCAGCTGATACGTAGATGAGAGATGTTATACGAGAGCTTGGAATTGAGTAGGATCTGTCATTAGGTACATGAGTGTCCTGCAAATCTTTGGTGAGGATTTCCTTATTCGTCGGGGAAGACTTCAACAAATCTAAGATAGATATTTGGGTTGGTGTCTTACTTAGGTGATCAAGGATGTTATATTGTGAGTTCATAGGAGTTGGATTGGATGACGTGGAGGGTCTTGGAATTGATATACATGTGCGATGTGTGGTGAAAACACATTGAGGGTCCTTCCCCTTTACATAAATCCTAGCGATATGTGCGTCTACTTGTGTAATGCAACCAACTATATTATCATAATTTAAAGGAACCTTGGTATAGCTAATATTGTTGGTTCAATTATTTTGATTATTGTTGTCGGACCTTGTGTTTGTGTTGGTAGAGCTAGAACCCTGATTGTGCTTTGGGAAAGCATTTTGGAATATCTATAATTGAGCATTAAATGATTGAGACTAGTTTCCTTCAACTACAATGTCTCCTTGATTGATAAGATCCTGGATGTAACTCTTGGGACCCTGACACTTGTTGGTAGAGTGACCTTTGATTTTATGGTACTCGCAATATTCGCTCTCTCTATACTAATTTGGCTTT
Organism: Sequoia sempervirens; assembly: GCA_007258455.2. Lineage (NCBI taxonomy): Eukaryota > Viridiplantae > Streptophyta > Pinopsida > Cupressales > Cupressaceae > Sequoia > Sequoia sempervirens. The sequence goes on along the minus strand of VDFB02189028.1, from coordinate 1,363 downwards.
GGTTTAGACTCATTGAAGGGTTTGGTCACATGATATACAATAGCGTTGGATTGAACCAACCTTCTAAAGACTACCTCTAAGGGTTCCCCTAAGGGAGTGAATGTTTGCCTAGCATTCCCTTGACCTGATTGATTGGACTAATTAGGAGGATGGGGTACCTCTTGCAACACAGATATGACATTAGCTATGGGTTTTTGGGGAATTTTTGTGCTACTTGAGAAGCATTAGCTACTTGGACATGTTTGGTGTCAGTGACACCATCATTGACTATGTTCTTATTCTTGATTTATCACCATATTTCTTGTCTTTGTCTTCTTTGAAGATCTTAATAAGTCCCTTAGCGGTCAAAGCCTTCTCAATGGTAGTTCCCTTTTCGACGACTTCTAAAAGGTAGTTGCACAATGAAGGCGCAAATTATAGGCCAACTAATTCTTTTTCCTGGAATGCTACATTTAAGATGGCTGGCTAAAGCTCACCACCTTTGTAGGTAACTAGCAAATGTATCACCATTACGCTACTTTTTCTTCATAAGGTCGATGGTGTCTATATCCTTCTCTAAGTTAAAATAGAAGTGGGTTAGAAACTTTTCTAATAAATCAGAAAATGTAGAGATTGACGCACATGGGAGACACAAGAACCACTCTAAGGCCTGTCCAGTCAAGCTACGAGGGAAAAAATGAAGGAGGTAATTGTCATTGTATAAGACCTCTTATGCATGTATAATTCTTGTAAGTGCTCTCATGGATCTCCCTTTCCCTTATATTTATCGAATTTCAGAATCTTGAAGTGTTTCAGAAAGGGAATGGTGGAAATCGATGGATCAAATGGGTATGGAAAAATGTCTTCAAACTTGAAGGACTTTTTGGATGATGATGTTCCAACTTGTAAATATTTCAGGGCAGCTTTCATTTCTTCCCACTCCTTATTAACATGCACAAATGAGGATGGACATGTGGGGTTGGATTGATCATAGGGAGCATATTGTTGGTATAATGGTGGTGGAAGCGATTGATCGAAGGATCACTTTCCATAGTAGGATGGTACCTGTTGATATTAATCAGTGTAAGTTTGTTGCTAATTTGCATAGATTTGTTGTTGGTGTGGTAGGGATTGATGGTAGGATATGCAATTTGTTGTTGTTGGGACGAAACTTGTTGATAGTATGATGGATTAGGTTGGTAGTTGTAGCTTGTTGTGGAGGGACATATGGAGGTGGTTGCAGATTGGATGGCTATTGGTAAGTGTTGGATGTGGGTTAATATAGGGTGCGTGTTGTTGGTTTTGGTGTTGGGAATATTGGTAATGGTGATTAGGCATGGTGTATTGTTGTAGTGGGGTGTTAGGTGGTGGAGGTGGCTGATAA